>OX387336.1:7393063-7654009 GCA_947562085.1 Eudonia lacustrata | reverse complement strand
CACAAAATTAATAATCATTGTTATTACTGAAACCTAAGTAAAATAGTCCCAATTATAGGTGTATAATAATATTAACAACCTGTATTGACTTTTAGAAGTAATACACCTATTAATAAGTGAGAAAAAAACGTCAATTTCATAGATAAGGACCTATAATAATAGGTGGGTGGTGCTAAATGAGTAACACTGTCTGAGTGGTAGAGCCACGCTGCGTTGCAGCACGAAATGGGCCGGCTTGCCCGGCGTAATACCACCCTCTCACAGAATATCGGCGTGAAACAACGGCACTCGCTGCTGTTGTGTTTCGTCCGGTCAGTGAAAGTACCGGAGGCCTATCTCTCACCCCTCCCCCCTCCCAATTCCTACTCCCTCCTCAAGATCCAACTCCTTTCCAAGGTCGGCAACGCATCTGCGATAACTTTGGTTTTGCGGGTGTTCATGGGCAGCGGTGATTACTTTCCATCAGATGACCCGCCTGCTCGTTTGCCTCCTTTTACCATAAAAAATAAAAAATATCTATATGTCTTATAACTATATCCTAGCAAAATAAATGTATTCTCGTCCTGGCTATTGTGCTTGTCGCAGAAGGGAGTCTTATGTAAATAATAGTTATTTTGGTTATCAGCAGCCATTAAAATTCAACAGTTACTTTGGCTGCGACTGCACGACTGACGCTGATCCCCGCGGACTTGCAATAAGATAGTCAGAGGGACAGGCTTCAATTACTTTTTATACTGCTCTTTAACATTGACAAGAATGTAAAAAATACTTTTTTTTTATTATTATTATTGCTCAATAACATGATTACTTACGCCTTAAAATTAGTACAGCATTTAAAACCACTGAGGTTTGTGTTAATGCCGTTTTATCTACATCGATAATACAATAATTGACATAGGTACATTAAATTACAATGAATACAATGAATTTATTGATTCTTTGAAATTACTTGGTTTTTACCCGTAATAATAGAGAAAAAACACAAAAAAAAAAGATTATTATAATGTGTAAGAGTGTTTTTATTTCTAAGCTAGAACCGGGCGCCTAAGACTTTTGTACTAAATGTCTATAAAAATAATACATCGTTTACAATCCCATTGTCAGAATGTGCCGTCTATACAATGAACTGGTTGCACTTAATAACAACATCGATATATTTTCCGTGAAAATACATGAATTTTAAAAATGTCCGGGAAATTCTCGGCTCGGCATCTCCCACTTACTAAGAAAACTTCATAAACATGTCAATATTAACCTAGAATAAGTTTCAATTTGTTATATTTTTATTTTTCACCATTCTGTGTATAGTTTTACATTTTAAATTTTTAATAGTTTTTTAATTGGATATAGTTTTAGATTAGGTAAACTTTAACATGGACGCTTATTAATCGTGTTGTGTAAACATGTTTATAGATAAGAATTTAGCTCTTATACAATTTATCATGCTTTTTTGTTATTTTTAATTTGTATCTGTTTTGTGTACCTAATAATAAAATAAATAAATAAACCGGTTTTCTCTATAATTGAGGTCTTGTACCTTAATTATAGAGGAAAACCGGTTTTCTCTATAATTAAGGTACAAGTAATTAAAAAACTGAAAAAAACATATATGTTTTTGAAATTTTGACAATGACTAAATTGTGTCAACCGCACTAAGCCAATACAAAAAAAATAACTTAAACTTGATCTCCTATTAGACTCCCTTCCTTTTACTATTAGGTTCAGACAATAAACACTATTATAATAAAACGTGGTGCGGTCTGTTTGTCTGAAGTGCTGCAATCGAGCTAAAACCCTCGGCTGGTCAAACCGAAATTTTGCATACATCTAGTCTGCGGGAGTTAAAATAATAGTGAGACAACGCACTTCAAACTTTTGGTGGTGCAAAGGCAACAAAATTTAAATCAGGTATGAAATATTCTCTTTGTCGAGCAGTGGACGTCTTTTGTCCAGCAGTGGACGGTTTTTTGGCTGAGATTTATGCATAATGATTCTCTTGGAACAATGTTACTTTTGAAAACTGATTTTAAAATGTAATTTAAATAATATGTAGTGTTAATTCCGCTAACTCACTCGTTTATACAGCCTGGATGCAGTACGCATGCACCGCCCTCCCGCCCGCAAAAAGTATGCACATGCAGGAGAAACAATGCGTGCAAGCGAAAATGCACACCAAACACCGATACCCGACACGTGTTTCGCCCCTCCACGGGGCATCCTCAGGAGCTGTTGACTGGGTCGAGAGCTGCGCACCGACTGTTACGGCTACGCAGCTCCCGGCCGCTTTTATAAAGCGCCATCGTTTGACATTTGTGACGTACTACCCGCGACAATACGTAATAATGGGGATGGAACTAAATTTGTTTTGGTCATTCAACAGCGCATGACTGTCATTATTATGTTTCATTATTTCTAATTGCTCCAACACACACAACCGAAAACTTTTATTACAAACATGCAAAATATTATAGCTGTTATTGTCGCACAAAGAATAGCCGGTATCAATTAGATGTTTTGCGAAATGTGATTTATCTGGATGGCCATTCCTATACGCGGCAATATGTTCCTTATATCTAATGTCAAAATTTCGGCCTGTCTGACCTACATAGACCCCATCACAGTCGTTACAAATTAATTTATAAACACCGGATTTTTTTGAGTTTTCTAAACGATCTTTACCGTTACAAAGGTGACGTACATTACTTTTAGAACAGACCAAAATGTCACATTTCGCAAAACATCTAATTGATACCGGCCATTCTTTGTGCGACAATAACAGCTATAATATTTTGCATGTTTGTAATAAAAGTTTTCGGTTGTGTGTGTTGGAGCAATTAGAAATAATGAAACATAATAATGACAGTCATGCGCTGTTGAATGACCAAACAAATTTAGTTCCATCCCCATTATTACGTATTGTCGCGGGTAGTACGTCACAAATGTCAAACGATGGCGCTTTATAAAAGCGGCCGGGAGCTGCGTAGCCGTAACAGTCGGTGCGCAGCTCTCGACCAGTCAACAGCTCCTGAGGATGCCCCGTGGAGGGGCGAAACACGTGTCGGGTATCGGTGTTGGTGTGCATTTTCGCTTGCACGCATTGTTTCTCCTGCATGTGCATACTTTTTGCGGGCGGGAGGGCGGTGCATGCGTACTGCATCCAAGCTGTATAAAACGAGTGAGTTAGCGGAATTAACACTACATATTATTTAAATTACATTTTTTTGTACTATGGATTTCCGCAAAATAACGCCTGATTCCATTAATGATTTTAAAATTTTTAAATAATATATACTAAAATTTAGTTTAACTAAACTACTGAAATAAACCACCTGGGTGCCTCGTGTGACTATCTGTATTCATTCGATTACGTTTAAGAAAACGAAAATTAGTATGGCATTGAAGCAGCGCCTCCTGGCGACATACGAGAAGAGTTAATTAACATTTTGAATGGCGTATGAAACTCGCACTTGGCACCCTGTTCAGATTTAAGGAGAGCCTTCGACCGAGAGTGGCCGTCTTTTGGCTGAGATTTATGCATGAAAATTATGATGATTCTCTTGGAACGACGTTACTTTTGAATGTGCTATTACATTTTTTTTTTAATGTTAAAAGGAGGCAAACGAGCAGACGGGTCACCTGATGGAAAGCAATCACCGCCGCCCATGGACACCCGCAAAACCAAAGTAATCGCGGATGCGCTGCCGAACTTGAGGAAGCAGTTGGATCTTGAGGAGGGAGTAGGAATTGGGAGAGGGGAGGGGTGAGAGATGGGCCTCCGGTACTTTCACTCACCGGACGAAACACAACAGCAACGAGTGCCGTTGTTTCACGCCGATATTACTTGTTATAATTTCGGTTTTGGATATCCACGCACACTGTATAACAAAGTCAAAAGTAATTTAATTTGTATAAGTCTTTACACTCACAGGCAGTTATTGACGTACAAAACCTAAGTAGATTTTTTTTTCAACTAAAATTTAGTCCTATTTTCTTTTATTTTTTACCGGAAGGCACTTTGGGTCGCTGTGCCAACCTAGTTAGTTTATTTTAGTTAAAATTTAGTTCAATCTAAACTACTGAACGTTCCACCAGTTTGGGTTTTGGAGGAGGATGAGGAGGCCCATTTTTAGTTATACGACTTATACGTCCAGAATATAGGTACTGTAAGGAGGATGCAGCTCAAAGTAAAAGTTAGTTTATCGTATTTGTATGTAAGCCTCTTTAGTCTGGATCAATATTTGAATCATCGAACATGTAAAATTAAAAAGGTTTGCGACGGTTTGACACAGTCGCGGACAGTCGTAGACAGGAGCTAGATAGCCCGGATAAGAGCCGAGGTGCTCCGAGATCGGTTTTAATCTAATGTAAAGTTAAGTGAAACTGTTATTTTAATTTTAAAAATGACCTTACAGTACTTACACTTTTTAATTTATTTGACCAGTATAATTTTCCCTATTTATAACAAGAAAAGGCGGATTTCTTTATCTTACACAGTCTTTTTATCTCGCATTTAGTGATGATAAGACCAATGGTGGAAACGCACTTCAGCCGGAATCCTCAACTACTGAGGCACTGGCTATCTTATCTCTAACTGCCAAAACACAACAATGCTACAAACATTGACGTTATGGCGACACATTTTAAATGGTAGGAGTGGGAGGAGGGAAGCCTTTGCCCAGCTGTGGGACAGTTATGGCTAAATAATAATAATAACTATAATAATACAATATTTTGTAAATATTATTTCTTTAGCTTAAACAAATATAACATATTGAAATAAAACACTTTTTTATGAATTTACTAGCATTTAATTTACATATTATTTTTCAATGAATTCTTTTTACCTATTTAACCGTTTTAGCCCGTGGTCACAAGGAGAATATTTAAATTAAACACTAGTGAATTCGTAAAAAAGTATTAGTAAATAAGTAAAAACGTATTTTATTTCAATATGTTATGATGAATCTAATAATGATTGTAAGTTTGAGAAGCACTGCACCAGATCATACCAAAAGCCGGTTTATGTAGATATTCGTCTGTAGACGGTTCTCAAATTGTTTGGTTAAGTTATGTATTTAGCTTTGGGGATTTAAAATTTTCTTTTTAAAATAAAAGAATTTATGGAATAAATTGGTATAAGCGTATCATTTTCATAATTATCTTTATTTAGCCTTTAGAGACATTCTATTCCAGCATAGAAGTACTTTTTTGAATTGGTTATAACAGCTCTCATACTATGCAAACAATTAGGTTTATATACAGGGTGTTTTGTAATACCTGTATAGTCTCGAATATGCCAAATGGGGTAAGTACCAGATTTTCAGGAACGTTTATAATTTTTAGTACTATCCCTATGTTTCGAAAAATTTAAAATGGTTCTGTAGCCTCAGCCAAGCAGTGTCCAAAAGCAATCTACTAAAAGAACACAGCGTATTTATTTACAACAGTTCTCATACTATATAAACAATTATGTTTATATAGAGGGTGTTTTGTAATACCTGTATAGTATCGAATAATGCAAATAGGGTAAGTACCAGTTTTTCAAGTATGTTCATAATTTTTGGTACCATCATCCCTATGTTTCGAAAAATTTAGTTCTGTAGCCCCTCAGCCAAGCCAGTGTCTAAAAGCAATCTACTGAAAGAACACAGCGTATTTATTTTTAATCAACTATTTAGAGTCTTTAAGTAAGTAAAATTGCTGAGGTTAAGCAACTTTCGCAATGGCCAGTCAACGAATGGGTGACCAAATATTTATCATCTCGAGCTCCTCCGTGCTTGGTCGTCGTTAGCAACCACCAACAATGGTGGTGGTGGTGGTATATTGCTAGGAAGCAAGTGGCCTGTATTCAAAATATTGAACTCTTAAAGCCTTCGACTATAGGCATCATCATCAGCTCAAATTATGTCTTCCGCTGCTGGGGCACGAGCCGTCCCTATAGATAGACAGGGAGACCGGGCCATAAACCACCACGCGGGCCCAGCGCGGATTGGTGGTTGTTAACGACTGCTAATGCAGCCGGGACACGTGCCTTCCGAAGCCGAGGAGCCCGAGATGATAACTTTTTGGGTTATCCATCCGATGACCGGCCTTTACGAAAGTTGCTTAATAACAGTCACTGCGCCATCTCTTTCCATATAAAGGTATACTATAACAAAACTGAAGTTCTACCTAGGCATACCGCACAAGCCCAGACGTCTAAATGGTTCCGCCGTGTAGCCAAATGCATATTAAAGCAATTATTTAGCCAGCTAATAAATTCTATTGCAGCTTAGCACGGAAGGTCAGACCACAGATAAGTAGACTGCAGAAGGAAAGCTCAAAACAAACGCGCTCCCCGCCCGATCCTCTAAATGCCACCACACATTCACAGAATACACTAAACATGCACACTAGTTTAGGCCCAAGACACCGTACTCGTAGAACAAGGGTACGACGAGCCGGTTCACACGCGCTCTATACCGACAGACATGTACCTGGGCGCTTCTCTCCTTCACCCCGAGCTGAGGTTCGAGCCTTTAGAGGCGCCCTCGGGTTGTTCCGCTCCCCGATCCGATCCGAAGATCGGATCGGGGAGCGGAGCCCTTCGGAGAATCTAAGGCACGGGGCTACGCACGTAAGTGCGTGATGCCGTTCCCTCTAGAAGGTGATTCGTTTCGCAAGGCTTGCGAAACGAATCACCTTCGGAGGTAACGAATCCCTTTAAGTTTCTCACCGCCTCCAAACAAGCCCGGTGAAGCTGTAAATGCCGTCCGAGGCAATCAACAAACTCTCTCCAAAAGAAACTCAGACAGCCTCTCACGGACGCAGAATCGCGCAACAGCTGCGCTCGGAATGGTCTGTGTTGTTCCGAGATTCAGTGTCCGTGCAAGGGGTCTATGTGTGCGTTGTTCGGGCGCGGTATGTAAGCTTACTTTTTGATGTGTAACATCTTTCCGCTCGAAACAATTTGTGGGAGTGATTTCGTGAAATGGGACGGAAGTATGTGTAACAGTGTAACAGGAAGTCAGGGAAGCACCATTTTTTTAGAGTCGATATTATGAACATGTTATACGTCTTTCTAAACAATCCAAGCATACAGCGTTAGACCGCTTCTAGAGTGTTGTTTTTTCGCGACCAAAAGGTCAAAAACGCCGCCATTTGCACGGCGCTTACGCGTTTTGTTCAACCATGTTCAACGTAGTGCCGAAACATGGCCGCCCGGCGGCGTGCAGTGGGCCCGCAGACTATCAAAGGTCATTTTGATATGTCGAATGTCTTTTAATGAGTATTTACTACTGCTTTTATTTTATAATTATAAATTATGTAATACCTGAACCATTTTTTTTTTCAGAATATAATGTTAAAATTGCTTATTACCAAGGTTAGATTTCAAATGTTACACATCATATGCGACTACTGTAAAGCTCGCTTGTTTTTTGTTTAATATTTTGCAGTAAAACACAGTGCCTTGATTTCACCTGATGTTAAGTGATGATAAGGCTCATGATGGAAGCGCACTTCACCCGGGATCCTCAACTAGTGAGGCAGTGGCTATCTTATCTCTAGCTGTCGGAACACAACAATGCTACAAACATTGATGTTATGGCGAAATATTTAGATAAGATGGTGGTAGCTAACCAGGCGGACAGACAAGCCCTACCACCAACCAAACCGAGTACACAAACATGTACCCCCCGCTGGGAACGAACCCGGGACCTCTGGGTCTAAACCGGTAGTCTTAACCACTAGACCACAGAGGCCTGTTACTTTCTGTAGTATTCTTATTTTGTGGTCAGGCTTTGTTGTAAGCTCCTATAAGAGACTGCATTTCGAAGAATGTATGTAGTGTTCAGACTCAATTTGTTTCTAATGACAACTTAGTTCTTCAACGTATTACTAGATGGCGCTAGTTGGCTATTGACAGTTTGTGGGAATATCGAACTATGACGTCACTGCTAATATTTGATTTATATGTAATCGAAATGTTGAGTGTTTATTAAGTTTTCGGTTAGTTATATTCGTGTCAGTTAGTTTGGTCAAATTCAACATGGTTTAATTTATGAAGAGTTGTTAATTTACTTATGAACTTGTATTACTTAAGGTTTTGAAAAATACATTTGTTACTTATTATTATTATTACAAAACCCCTTAACATTGACTGTTCACTTTCTCAAGAATCCTCAATTTATTTGATTAAAACCTGTTTTATTCACAACTTATTTATTACGAGCCAAAGAGTCGCCTTTCAAAGAGATCGCATTGGAAAATAAGTGAATCACAACAATAGAGGTCGTATGACAAAATCCTCATTCTACATTATACCTAATTACGCATCGTCGGCGTTGAATATAGGTTCTATGTGGATTTTACGTAGCATTTTGTATGTTAACACGAAGGGTACCAATGGTCTGAAATGTAAAAAATACCTCGATTATTTTTTATGAGTGTTTTTAGTTTTCATCGGCCATTTTTTATTTTATTTTAATTTGGAGATGAATCAACATCACTGTATAAATTTTAATTATTAACTTATCCTAACACCAATTACAGATCCCTACTTTTTGAATAATATTTTTGTTTATGTCACATAAGAACAAACCAGAATATAATTTTGAAAAGTAATTATAGAACAAAATAGTATAATTTAGAAAGGGCCAAATACAATTTAAAAAAAGCAATAAAGACATGTTTATTATTATTATTATTATTTTGAAATAGCAAAGAAATGTAGCCTATGCGGCTTTATTCTTTTGTTTCTTCTACGGGTAAGCAATTAGCAGTTAAAGTATTTAGTTAGGTGACAATTTTTTAATAAGTCTTAAATAAAATATATACATATATATAATTTGTTCATTAAATACATAATTTCTAATTAGATTCGAGTTGAGTTGTTATTTATTATCGGAAAACATTGGTTAGTTCACGATTGGGTTAACCATACGTTAGTATTTTCTTGGGATAAAAAACATAAACTTGAATCATGCCCTATTGTTAACATACCATTTAGCACCAATGCCTGTTAAGGTTAATGTTGTAAGTAGGTTCGTATCACCAGTGTCAGACAGAACCTAACAATTGAAAACAGGCAACCTGCTTCATATCTATGATCCCGTTATTTTTTACTGAAAACCCTTTGCAGGGTCCGTGGTCACAGGGAGACTGATTTCAATTTTGGTTTGGTATGTGGTTTTGGTTTTTATTATTTTTCTTTCACCCAAGGTTGCCTGGAAGAGATTGCTTGTTAGCAATAAGGTCGCTTATTTTGTACTTATATCTCTTCGTCAATTTGTCTGTATCTTTGTCTTTTTTGTGAGCAAATGTAGTTTATTATTATTATTATTGTTTTTTCGTCATCTTGTACCATTTCTTAACGGACGTCATCTAGCATTATGAGGCCACTTGGGCTCATGACGTTGCGTCTCTAAAGAGTTTTGTAGTTCTCAAAGGTTGTGAGTTGCGAGGTTCTGTTGCCAAGAGCATTGAGTTTTAACCGCCCTTGGGCTAGAAAACATGTACTGGCTTAGTACCGCTAGCTCCAAAAATTGTATCCCATCAACTCCAAATTTATTTCTATCTAGTACTGCGAACTCCAAAACGTACATAGAGCTTGCATGTTTGAACTCGATTTGATTGATGGCAGGGCTTAAGTTAAGTCCTCCTGGCTAGCCTAAATATGTGACCATAACATTAGTGTTAGTAGCATTGTTGTGTTCCGGCAGCTAGAGAAAAATAGCCAGTGCCTCACTAGTTACTGTTGAGGATCCCGGGTAAAGTGCGATTCAATCATTGGCCTTATCATCACTTAACATCAGATGAGACGAAAAATCTGTATCAAACATTGTCCGGCCAGAAATTTTAACCCAGTAGGTATATCTTGTGAAGCGCTTTGTCAATCATTCAAAAATGCGTTTTATAAAGTAACTAGCGGCCGCTCGCGGTTGCACCCGCGTGGTTCCCGTTCCCGTGGGAATATCGGGATAAAATAGTATCCTATGTTTTAATCCAGGCTATAAACTATCTATATGCCGAATTTCATCCAAATCCATCCATCCGTTGCAGCGTGAAGAAGCAACAAATATACGAACATACACACACAAACTTTCGCATTTATAATATTAGTGTGAAAATCACAATAATGTCTCAAGAAGTCAGTTTTACAAACTGTAAAAAGTACCTATTTTAGAACACAATTTATGGTGACCCTACCAACTAATAGGGGATCCGTATTTGCCGATCAGTCAGGAAGAAACCCGAGATACGGTAACCATGGCAACCGACCCCAATGTTGTGACGGGCAGTCTCCTACGGAGGATTTCCAATTATATTTGTTTTGTATGTTGGTAATTAAGCCATTCAATATAATTTGCCAATGTTGTTTTATAGCTACCGACAAAAATAAAGATAAAGATTTATTAGTAGGTACTGTAAAGAGTTTATATGCAGCTAGCATAGCAAAAGTAAGTTTAATTTATTTGTATGTAAACCTTTTTAGTCTAGATGATTATTTAAATCATCGATAAGTAATTAAAAAGGTTTGCAATGGTTTGACGGTTTGACTTCGTTTGACACAGTCGCAGACAGAGGAGCATAAAGAAAATTGTATAGAGGAGTCAAGAGTTAGACAGCCCGGCTAAGAGCCGAGGTGCTCGGAGATCAGTAATGTTGTAATACAGTTTAATACACGAATTTATTAATACAAGCAGTTAAAAGTAAAGTCGTGTTATCAATCCAAACCCACACCCCACAGTAGCATAGACCCATCTGGCGCTCGATGGCATGTAAAGCCGTTGGTCCCGGCTGCATTTGCAGTCGTTAGCAAGCCACTAATCCGCATTGGGCTCGCGTGGTGGTATGTGGTGGTAAGGCCCGTTCTTCCTATCCATCCATAGGGAAGGCTCGTGCCCCAGCAGTGGGGACATAAAATGAGCTGATGATGATCTACCCATAGTATCGTATTGTTAGTCGCAGAACCGATAACTATTGGGGTAAACGAGTTCTCGAGTGGTGACCGCGTATCGGCAAACGTAGCGCTCTTAGACTAGGTGGAGCGACGATTTCCGCAAGGTGGCTGGCAAGAGCTGGATGAGAGTAGCCGCTGATCATGCTCGGTGGCAAGGCCTATGTCCAGCTGTGGACTAGTATAAGGTGATGACGATGATTATTTCTTCAAGAACCTGCACCCTAGCCAAACATTTCACAAGAACATTCCTGCACCAATATTAGACCGTATCAAAATATTTTGCATCCTGATCGGTGTACGCGAAGTGGACTTAAAGTATAGTAACCATCAATGTAGTAATGATTCCACCCGGCAGTTGGACAGCATAAAGACTAATACTTACTTTACTTTTTGTTTTATATATTATTGATGTGTAACGTCTTTCCGCTCGCCTTCTATAGTATACACCATCAACCATCAACCATGCTCGGTCAATAGAGGCTTTGTATAGAAAAGTGAAAAAATTATCTCGTTTTTTGACCTATGTTTCTTGGGGAAAGTGGTTCAGTTACATGGTATGATCTACCCACCTGCGGGAAAACAACCACTAAAATGCCTCGGTGTATACACAATTTGTGGGAGTGATTTCGTAGAAATGTGACGGAAGTATCGTAACATGTGACGGAAGTAGGTCGTAACAGTGTGATGATACAATTGGTGGGAGTGATTTCGTAGAAAAAGTAACAGTAACAGTGTGACTGAATCTCCTTATTTTTTGGTTGCGTTTGTCAATTTAAAATCGATATTATGAACAAGACATATTATTATTTTAAGTGACATATAGTGTCATCATTTTGATATGTCAAATGTCTTCTAATCTTATATATTAATAGCGTAAACTGATTTTTGTCCCAGTGTTTATGGTACGATAGCTGCACATAAAAAAATCGGTTATGGTCTCATTTTGAAGAGCTCCAGCCGTAGATGTGCAGAAAAATAAAGAAAGCTGTCATAGGTTTCGAAATTCCTAACAATCTGTTGAATAAACGCGAAGTTTTGCGGGCGACCCACTAGTAAGTATTTACTGCATTCTCTTTATGAATTGTAAAAAACAATTTTTATTAAAAAAAAAGTAAGTACCTATATAATTTTTTTTTTCTTTTGTAATATTGATTTCAAAAGGTGAGGTGTCAAATGTTACACATCATATGCGACTACTGTAAGGCTATTCTTTTTTTGTTGGAAAGGAGATATCCCAAGGATAGTACCATGATAAGGAAACTAGGATCTGATAATGGCACCTCAGAGAAATCGAGGGGAACCTTCGAAAATTGTAGGGGCGACTAGTGCGTTTGTTAATATTTTCATTAAGTATTTTAAAGCACTACTATTTAATGAAGGTCTAGAGTCGATCTGATGATGCAGCCGAAAGACAGTCGAGAGAACTCCTCAACGATTTACAGCAATTACATGGTATTTGGGCTTGATTAATTTGTATTGATGAGAACTTTACACCTAGATGAGTTGTGACTGTCATTAGGGGTATGGTGATGAAGACGAAGGACAGTCAAGGGAACTCCTCAACGTTTTACAGTAGCTACCTTGTGTTTGGTCTTAATTCATTTCTATTGATAAGAACTTTGCACCCATATGAGTTATAAGTGCCATTACAGGTCTGATGATGGAGACCATAGACAGTCGAAGGAATTCCTCAACGATTTACAGCAGTTACTTTTTGTTGGGCTTACTTCATACGGTTAAATATGCCAAAATGTATAGTTCGTACAAAAATAATACCTAATTAAGATTGAAGTTTTACATAGGAATACCACTACCTACTAGGCCGTCGTTTCCTCATCCGAGAAGAATCCTTGTAAGGTCTACGTCTATCCATCACTAAAAACCGTAAAATAAAATAATTTTTAACAAAAAAAAACCGACTTCCAAAAACAGGAAACATAAAGTAAAAACAGCTCTAAAAAGCAAGAAATAATATTGAAATCATATAACATATACATATACATATACATATAACTAATAGTTACCTATATACGCATATGTCAGTTTAAAAAAATGTCTACTGAAGTCGGGTGGGGCTTTTACAATAAAAAAGTGGAGGTAATAGAACAACTATAAAAGTTTTAATTTTTTTTTTAAACTGACATGCGTATGTATCTAGGTAATTAATAATATTATTTCAATATTATTTCAATATTATTTCTTGCCTTTTAGAGCTGTTTTCACTTTATGTTTCCTGTTTTTTGAAGGCGGTTTTTTTTGTTAAAAATTATTTTTTTACTAACACTACACTAACACTATAATAATATATGTATTATTTGGTGATTACATTAAGTTTGGATGCAATTTCATAAACAAACACAAAAAAAAACATTACATTGTGATTGCAAAAGAAAAATAATGAAGGTGTTATTTTAAGGCAATATGATAGATGTTCTTTAATGTTTCATCAAAATGTAACACGCTTTTATATAAAAAGATTTTTTTTTCTAATTATCAAAAATTAAAGGCTTAAATTACTCTTAACTTTTTAGTTCCTTTTTTTATAAACAAGTAATAAAAGCTTGTTTTTAAAAAAAGATTTTTTATTTTTATTTTATTTTTAACTTTTTAGAATTTTTGTAGGGGGATAAGGGCTTCAGTATAACAGGCTTCGCCCTGGTACCCTGTGGCGCAACGTTAACGATATGACATGTTTATGCCACCCTCATACTATTCAGCCTCGGCACGTGCTCACCTTGGCATTGAGTCATCCATTTAATCCATCAAATCAAAGACAGAATCTACATTCATAACAAACGGAACGAACGAAAGGACGAACTTATTTTCCCAAGTTCCTGTGGCCATCTTCCAGCTCCATCATTAGAGCCTGGTTACCATCTAGAACCAAAGTACTCGTCAAGACGGATCAAACGAGTCCAAACTCGATGCGGTTGTGTCGTTTAACTACCGAGTTCTAATGGCCACCTTATCGTTCCATCATCAGACCCTGGGTACCATCTAGCACCAAGGTGGTCGTCAAGACAAATAATACAAGCCCACACTCGATGGGGTGGTGTTGTTAAATTACCGAGTTCCTATGGCCATTCGCCAGCTCCATCATCAGACCCTGGTTACTATCTAGCACCAAAGTACTCGTCAAGACGGATCAAACGAGTCCAAACTCGATGGGATTGTGTCGTTTAACTACCGTGTTCCTATGGTCACCTTATCGTTCCATCATCAGACCCTGGGTACCATCTAGCACCAAGGTGGTCGTCAAGACAAATAATACAAGCCCAAACTCGATGGGATCGTGTCGTTTATTTACCGAGATCCTATGGCCATCTTCCAGCTCCATCATCAGACCCTGGTTACTATCTAGCACCAAAGTACTCGTCAAGACGAATCATACGAGCCCAAATTCGATGGGGTGGTGTCGTTAAATTACCGAGTTCCTATGGCCACTTTTCGGTTTCATCATCAGACTCTGGTTGCCATCTAGCACCAAAGTACTCGTCAAAAAGGATCAAACGAGTCCAAACTCGATGGGGTTGTGTCGTTTAACTACCGAGCTCCAATGGCCACCTTATCGTTCCATCATCAGACCCTGGTTACCATCTAGCACCAAGGTAGTCATCAAGACGAATAATACGAGCCCACACTCGATGGGGTTGTGTCGTTTAATTACCGAGTTCCTATGGCCATCTTCCAGCTCCATCATCAGACCCTGGTTACCATCTAGCGCCAAAGTACTCGTCAAGACGAATCATACGAGCCCAAACTCGATGGGGTTGTGTCGTTTAATTACCGAATTCCTATGGCCATCTTCCAGTTCCATCATAAGACCCTGGTTACCATCTAGCATCAAAGTACTCGTCAAGATGAATCATACGAGCCCAAAGTCGATAGGGTTGTGTCGTTTAATTACCGAGTTCCTATTGCCATCTTCCAGCTCCATCATAAGACCTTGGTTACCATCTAGCACCAAAATACTCGTCAAGACGATTAATACGAGCCCAAACTCGATAGGGTTGTGTCGTTTAATTATCGAGTTCCTATGGCCATCTTCCATTTTCATCATCAGATCAGCTCCATGTCATAATAATTTTGCATTGTCATCCGATTTACACATGCATGCAAAATTTCAGCTCGATCGGTAACCGCGAAATGAATCAAATTTAACTTGCAAGATATGATTAAGCACAAACATCGGGACAGGTGAAACTAAGTAAAAGTTTGTAAAAAGTTCGTTTTTCTACATTGACCCAACCGGGAATCGAACCCGTGACCGACGGGATATGCCGACATCAGAGACCGGCGTGCGAGCCACTCGATTAGCGCGTTCTTCGATAATGTAGGTTGCACTAAAAGTTATGACCGTCTATTTAAAAAAAAAATAACAAAAAAAAACCGGCTTCAAACAGGAAACTAAAAAAGTAAAAAAATATTTTTACATAGCACAAAGTAATTCGTATTTTGATTTAGTTAATCAAAAATAATTAAATAAGTATTTTATAATTTTGAAGTCAAAACAATAACTAGGTATAGGTATTATCAATCTTTCTCACAACTCAAGCTAATATTAGTAAGTAATTATCACGGAATATCTGTCCTGTGGTAATTATCTTCTAAGTATTCGGAGACCGCGCACGGCATAAAGTTCACAATTATACGGCACCTACCTCAAAGTTATAAAATACTTACTTAATCATTTCTGATTAACTAAATCAAAATACGAATTACTTTGTGCTAAGTAAATTTACTTTTAACTTTATTTAGTTTCCTGTTTGAAGTCGGTTTTTTTTTGTTATTATTATTGTTCTCATCAATACAAATTAATCAAGCCCAAACACCAGGTAATTGCTGTAAATCGTTGAGGAGTTCCCTCGACTGTCTTTCGGCTCCATCATCAGATCGACTTCAGACCTTCATTAAATAGTGGTGATTTAAAATATCTAATGAAAAAATTAACAAACGCACTAGTCGCCACTACGATTTTCGAAGGTTCCCCTTGATTTCTCTGAGATGCCATCATCAGATCCTGGTTTCCTTATCATGGTACCATCCTTGGGATATCTCCTTTCCAACAAAAAAAGAATCATCAAAATCGGTTCATAAACGACGAAGTTATCCGCGAACACACATAAAAAATATATTACGGTCGAATTGAGAATTTTTTTGAGGTCGGTTAAAAAATACTTACTTTGCTTCCATACGTTCTTTGTTTTCACAAAACGTGGACGGAAAAACAACACTCACACATCACGACGTGAAAATCTATCCATATGAGGACCTAAATACACTCTGTCAGGTTCTGATACTAATCCGAGCTCTTATGTGTAAAATTTACACATTAGTCCTCCGACAGTACAACAAACATGACTCATGTGTATAGCGAGTGTGTATAAATCGATAGTGGCGCCGCCTGGTGTTCACACTCTGTCGGGGTGTGTACAGAAATTTCCATGACCAATCCGAGGATTTCTTAACTTTTCCTTATTAAGTATATAGAAAGGTTCACAATCGCACGTAGAGTACGATGCAGTAGTCAAGTCGAACCGAGGACTCACGAAAAAGTCCTCGGATTGAAAACGTCCTCGGATGTGCCTTGTGTATTCAGGCCTACGTCCTCGTATGGTACTTAAAACAAACACACCCTCACACACATACACACACACACACACACACACACACATACACACACACACACACAAGCCAGAGGGCAATATTAAATTGTAAATTGGTGTTTGCATTTTCATTTTCATTTTCATTTTAGTTATCGCAGACTGAGTTTACCACTGCGCCATCGAGCTATTCTTAGTTTGTATACCACGCAATCTATTTTTCCGTTTCAATATCATTTATTCATTGAATTCAGTCGGCTGTTATATCGCGCCACTTTATCGAGCCACTCAACTACATCCCAGCTTAGCCTAGATTCAAAGAAAACAGACGAGTCGACCGTGAATACTGACTAGTTTATATCTGCTACAGTTATGTGACAGCGTTCACGGTACAATTTATATATTGTGCCTTACAAATAATCAAAGAATAAGGTCCGAATAGTTATTCCGTGTTTTGTTCCCGTCATGTAAACGTCATTTCAAATTAGAATAAAAGAGACAAAACACGGAATAACTATTCGGAGCTAATTCTTTGTTTATTTGGGGGTTATTTCTAAGGCATTACGTTATGCAGAAAAGATATCTTTGTATGCCTATTAGGTAGGTTAGATGGTAATGAATGATTATATTATATTCCATCCCCCAACGTCTGGAATTTGAACAGTTTTCATTTGCTAAATCTCGCGCACCGTCGCGAACGTTTAACAGTTAATAAATCACCATTATTTCACAATAATATTCGATAAACATAAATATACATAAACTAGCTGTGCTCGCGACTTCGTCCGCGTGGAATAGTGACTTTCGGCAGCATTTTTAATTTTTTAGGCTCTTTTCCCGTTTTTGCAACATTTTTCACTGATGCTTCGCTCCTATTGGTCGCAGCGTGATGTTATATAGCCTAAAGCCTTCCTCGATAAATGGACTATCCAACACAAAAAGAATTATTCAATTCGAACCAGTAGTTCCTGAGATTAGCGCGTTCAAACAAACAAACAAACAAACAAACTCTTCAGCTTTATAATATTAGTATAGATAGAACATAAAACAAATTACACCAACATCACTTTTCACTTTCCCGCTAAATAACTTCAAGGTCCAAATAAGGTTCAAGCTTGACACCACCGTCACCAAATTCCCACTATAAGTACCGGTAATTAACATTATTTCTATTAAGGTAATTTGGTACCGGTAATGCAGGTAATGTTATCTAGAAAAGTCTACGTTGTTTATTTTGCCAATCCGCGTAGAGCGGTTTAAATTTACCGGTAAAAAGGCCACCCAGGTAACGATACCAAGCATACCGGTACTTTTTTACCGGTATCTTCGTTTGACAGAAGTATCGATACCAATTTTTGAACGGTATTGAAAGCCCTGGTTAGGACACCACTTTTCCTTCCTTTTTAATGGTTCGGAATAAATAAATTTCTATCTCTAATTACTAGATGTTTTTTTTTTCATTAGTGGCGCTAGTGTGCGGCGTAAACGCTCTTAATCAACGACTCGTTATTTATAAACTATAAGCCCGGCGATTTTAAGTCGAGATTCCGTTCGAGGGACATACGATCTGGGACTGAAAGGGCTAAATAAAATTTGAAATTAACATACAATTTTGCCATTACACATTTTCGTTTCCGTGTCCATAATCTTATCTTATCGTATCTTCGCAAGGAGGCTGGCAAGAGCTGGATGAGAGTAGCCGCGGATCGTGCTCGGTGACGTGCACTTAGAGAGGCCTATGTCCAGCAGTGGACTAGTATAGGCTGATGATGATGATGATGATGAAACGTAATCGAACGAATACGGATAGTAAACAGAACTCACGTTAGGCACTCAGATATAATTCTGTAATTTTCAAAACATTGTTGATATGTTTTTGATAACACGGCTTTATAGTACTTGCAAGCAATACCAAAGTTTTAATTCAAAAACTTTTCAAACGTAGTAAGTATACTGTTTGTGCAATATCGAATACTTAGGTGTGTTGTATTGAATAAATCAACTCTAATAAGGATTTTTCTACTTCGTCGTCATCATCATCATCATCATCATCTCAGCCAGTAGACGTCCACTGCTGGACAAAGGCCTCCCTCAAGGATCTCCACAACGACCGGTTTTGTGCTGCTCGCATCCAGCGGCTTCCCGGGACATATTAACTTATTTACTTTGTCATAGTTTGTGTAAAATACTTCGCGTCAGGATTGATGCTCTGAATCTACACGGTGACTTGTGTCGTTTATTTGTTCCGTGACTTGTGTCGTTTATTTGTTCCTAATAACTACAATCGTAGCAGCAGTAGCAGTATTTATTTATTTAATAGGACAACCAACAATACATACATTAAAACAAGAAAGAAGCTATAATTTTTATCTTAAAGCTAAATGCTGTCTCAATTATAGGTCGCCACGACATGCACTGGTGGGACGTATCAGAAAAAAAAACAATAATAATAAAACTGAAAAGCAAACAATATCGAATATCTAATAATTCAAATTCAAATTCAAATTCAAAAATCATTTATTCAGTTTACGCTACAAGTAGCTCTTATGAATGTCGCTATGCCATCGGTTCGTAAGTCTACTCTGGGCGGGAGATCTTGCACTGAGAAGAACCGGCAAGAAACTCAGCAAGTGTCCAGCTCTTTTCTCCCTTACAGCGTCAAAAAAAATAAAAATTGGAAAATGCCCTATCATAGCAGGACACTTTCCATTACAAATAAACACAAAAAATATAGAAGACAACTACAACATGTAAAAAAACAAAACAAATAAACAAATCTAATATATCAAATTTACATCTGGTATAAGTTAAATTTCCACAATGTCATACAGTACCACTACAGTACTCTAATAAAAGTCAAAAATTGTTTGAGAAAAACAAAGTCAAACTATAGTAATTAATACTAACAATGAGATAAGTATGCAAGAGCAGACCAGCCTCCACAGGCGGCACCCGTTCACGAGTATGACATATGAATCAGCCATCGCTTCGCTCAACCATATTTTAGGGAACGTAACGACCCGACGCACACGCCACCACCGCAGAGACAATAAAGAGAGCAAGACACACTCAAGATACTTTAAATAAAAACTTAATGATCTATTTAACGCTGTTTGTTATCTGTAGGACACTGTTCAAAACTATCATATCAGTATAAAAATTATTTAAATTAATTTTATTATGTATATTGATACAAATAGAGTATAATGTGTTTTTTATTACAACCAGGCTGTTTTATCATCCAATTATTCTTTGACTTTAATAATAACCTTTTATAAAAAAGTGTAACTACTTACAATGTGAAATAACATGTGCAGGCGAGCAGACTAAGATGACCACACATTCTTATCATTAAAATAATCATCAATTTTATAGTAACCTTTTTTCATTAGACCTTGTTTTATTTCTGTCTTAAACTTGTGTAATGGCAATTCTGTTAGAGTGAAAGGCACTTTATTGTATATTTTTATACATTTCCCAACAAATGAATTACCAACTTTATTGAGTCTAAGTTTTGGAACAGCAAGTTTGTTTTTATTTCTTGTGTTAAAATTATGGGTATTACTTTTTTTTTCGAATTTATCTAAGTTTTTATAAACATAAATGATATTTTCATAAATATACTGTGAAGCTACAGTTAAAATATTAATCTGCTTAAATAACTCTCTCAGCGTATCACGGGGCTTAAGGCTAAATAAATAGCTCGAATGGCTCTTTTCTGTAAAACAAAAATGGTTTCAATGTCAGCCGCTGAGCCCCACAATAAAATACCATACGACATGACGCTGTGAAAGTAACTAAAGTAAACCAATCTTGCCGTTTCTACATCAGTAAGTGACCTCATTTTTCTAACCGCATAGGCAGCTGAGCTAAGTCTTCCTGCCAGGGCAGCAATATGAGAACCCCATTGTAATTTATGATCTAAGGTAATACCCAGGAAAACTGTCGAGTTAACTATTTCAACTATTTCATCGTTCATAGTGATACTGGTATTAACCTGCTTCACATTGGGCATCGTGAATTTCACACATTTAGTTTTTTTTGCATTAAGCAGCAGGTTATTAGTGGTAAACCAATGTAATATTTGAGAGAGAGTATTACTTACGTCGTCAAATATTGCTCTATGTCTATCAACTTTAAAAATCAATGAGGTGTCATCAGCAAATAATACTATCTCACAAAGATCTTCGGTGTAGTAAGGTAGATCATTTACATAAATGAGAAATAAAAGAGGTCCTAATATTGAACCCTGGGGCACCCCCATAAGTAACGGGGCGCCAGAAGAATCAGTACCGTTAATATTAACTTTTTGAACTCTGCCAGTGAGGTATGATTTCAATAAGGTAAGTGAGTTGTCTGAGACACCATAATGTTCCATTTTTAATAATAAAGTATCGTGATCGACACAGTCGAAAGCTTTCGATAAATCACAGAAGATACCTATCGCATCCTGTTTCTGCTCCCATGCATCGAAAATATGCTTAATGAGTGCAACTCCCGCGTCGGTTGTATTTCTACCTTTAGTGAAACCGAATTGTTTGTTATGAAGTAACTGGTTATCTGTAAAATGTGACAGCAATTGATTAAAAATTACTTTTTCAAAAATTTTACTAAGAGCCGGTAGTATGGATATAGGCCGAAAATTAGATGGGTCACTTTTATCGCCTGTTTTAAATAACGGTATAATTTTACTGTACTTCATTAAATCTGGAAATACACATTCATCAACGCATTTATTAAATATTATTGCTAAATTAGACGCGATAGAAGGTATTATAGATTTTAATATATCAGTGGAGATACCCCAAAGATCCTCAGTCTTTTTTATATTAAGTTCTCTAAAAGCTTTTATTATTATATCAGAATCAATATAGTGAAAATTGAATGGAATATTACATATTTTTACACTCGACACAAGAAGAGACTGGGCAAGATGTTTACAAGAATTTAATTTATTTGATGTAATGAGTGGAATTTTTGAGAAAAATGTTTCAAACGCGCCTGCCACTTCCGTATCACCATTGATGTAAGCATTATCGACTTTGAGTTCAAGTATACGATCACGAGACCTTACTTTACAAGTTTCTTTATTAATGACGTTCCAAGTGGCTTTTATTTTATTTTTTGAATTCACAATCTTTGCCCGAATGTAGTTGGCCTTTGCTATGGAACAAACTTTTTTGAACATTTTTGAATAATTTTTAACATATTCAATAACACTTGGATCCTTAGAGTTTGCCTTTATATCATATAATTGATACAATCTATTTCTACTCCTGTAGATGCCAGCTGTGGCCCAATCACTGAATTTAGTTTTAGACTTATCTACTTTGATTAATTTTTGAGTAAAGTTGTTATTAAACTCTTTTTTGATTATTTCGAATAGATTGTCGTATAAGATGTTCGCTTTGTCATTGTTACATGGTATTTGTAACACTTTATCATTAACATTCTTCTTAAATCTGTCTAATCGATTAGTGGTCACTGGCCTGTATAAAATATTCATTGAAAGACATTCAATGAATTTTGAACATTCATATTGGTGCTCAAATCTAACTATCTGACCACTGTGATCAGAATTTATAAAATTTATTATTGATTTCTCAATATCATTACAATTAGAAAAAATATTATCTAAACAGGTAGCTGATGTGGCTGTAACTCTTGTAGGTTCATCAAAAAGATTTTGCAAGTTAAACGATTTGAAAAGATTAAGAAACCTTACCGAGTTCTGTGAGTCATCTAAAATATTTATATTAAAGTCGCCACATACAACTATCCTCTTTTTAC
Source organism: Eudonia lacustrata (assembly GCA_947562085.1). Lineage (NCBI taxonomy): Eukaryota > Metazoa > Arthropoda > Insecta > Lepidoptera > Crambidae > Eudonia > Eudonia lacustrata. Next base: position 7,631,674 of record OX387336.1, on the reverse strand, counting down.
AATTGCATACCTTTTGCAAGGTTTCTTCCATAATGGACTCAAATAAGTGGTAATTACCAGAGGGAGGCCTATACACACAAACAATAACATACTGCTCGAGCTCCGCACATGATAGTTCAATATTTCGTTCAACTGAGAGAGATACTATGTCTTTACGCTCCTTTGATTGTAATGTATCGTTAATTAATATCAGTGACCCACCTCTTATAGCAGACTCTCTTGTGAACGAACTAATGACTTTATAATTATCAATGCTTACTAACAGTTCGCATTGTTTTAACCAGTGCTCGGTTAAGCATAATACATGTACATTTTTTTCATTTATATATAATTCTAATTCTAATTCTTTTCCAGAAAAGCCCTGAATGTTTTGATGTATAATGTTTATAAAGGTGGACATTTCATTTGTCTTAATATTTAAGTCGCAAGAGTTTTCCTCTATTGTCTGAGTGATCAATTTAAATTATTGTAAACGGATTGATTTGGAACAGATTCCAATGTACAATTTACAATGTCAATATTCTGCCCAATAGGGGCAGATAATTCTTGTTGTAATGTTAGATTGTAGAATGTGAAATCTTTAATTAATGTAATTGTTTTTTTTTGATAACGTTTTATTTAAAGTAAAAATAAATAAATAAAAGAACGTTTTCCCTCCTTCCTATGATATGGGGTCCTTTAAACAAGGCGTGAAGAGGCACGTTATGGGTCGGCAGAAACCTGATGCTGCGTTGTTTCACGTTGCACCGGTTGTCGTCGCATCTAGACTCCATTTTTGCTTCATCATCATCATCAGCTCATTTTTATGTCGCCACTGCTGGGGCACGAGCTTTCCCTATGGATGGATAGGGAGAAGGGCCATAAACCACCACGCGGGCCCAGTGCGGTTTGGTGGTTGTTAACGACTGCTAATGCAGCCGGGACCAACGGCTTTACGTGCTTTCCGAAGCACGGAGGAGCTCGAGATGATACATTTTGGTCACCCATCCGAAGACTGGCCTTTGCAAAAGTTGCTTAACCTCAGCACTCGCAGACCGGGCGCATTAATCACTGCGCCATCGAGCTCTTAATGGAGTCATTTGCCGTGCTAGTTACCTAAGTATAAAAAAAAAACTCGTCACACCTATTATATACGAGTCAAATTCGTCATACATACCTACTTTTATGGATAACAGTTCAGGAATTACTTAACTAGTTGAATAAGAATGCAATAGAAATAACTAGTTAATAAAAAAACCTTTAAAAAACGTATTAAGAGAAAAAGCTTATTGGTTTAAAAAAAGCTGCGTTTTGTTACTCGGCCACAAAAATATCAATTCACTGAAAATCAGGAAAACAATTTGGTCACCCATCCGAATTCCCACCTTCCCCACGGTAGCTTAACATTTACGATTGTTGCAAGGAATGCATAACCAAATAAATTTATTAAGCGTAAAGACACTGCTCGCTCCATGGTGCCGCATATTAAACCATAAATTTTAACTAAGATTGTAAGCGCGGTTACTTAGTTGTACAGAACACTATATCATAATTTTATAAGAACATAATGACGATGAAACGGCTTCTATGTTAGGATAGCGATCGTGAATGTTAAGCAGCCTTCGAAATGGCGTGGCGTCGGATGGGTGACCGATTAAAGATGCATCGAGCTCGTTCGTGCTACAAAGGATTTATGTTGAAAGCTTCGAAGTTTAAATCAAAAGGATTAAAAAGAAAAACGTTTGCTTGAATGAATCAATTTAAATAACTGTTTACCAAAATTTTATTTTTTTAAATAATCTGTTTTAAGGAATTAGATCTTTAAAAAAAAAAGTATATACTTAGTGTTGATTAATTTCGGCGAGTTGGACAGATTCACGATAACATAGTTGGCAGTGCACCTGACCCGGCATGTCATGGGGTGCGGGTTCGCATCTAGCTCGTGGATATTTTCAACACTTAGTTTTCATTCAATTTGTTCGCAAAAAAAATTGCGTAATAAGTATATGATCACACTAATATTATCAATGCGAAAGTTTGTGTGTATGTATGTGTGTATATATGTTGCTTCTGCACGCTGCAACGGATGGATGGATTTGGATGAAATTCGGCATACAGATAGTTTATAACCTGGATTAAAATATAGGATACTTTTTATCCCGATATTCCCACGGGAACGGGAACCACGCGGGTGAAACCGCGAGCGGCCGCAGTATTATAATATTATAGTATATAATAGTAGTATAATATATAGCTTTTAAGTACTTATGGGATACCTAAAATGAGACATGTCGCTGAAGCTGGGTAAGGCACCCTTTGAAGCCGAGTTTCACTCGTCATACGATCACGTTCATCATCATCATCTCAGCCAAAAGACGTCCACTGCTGGACAAAGGCCTCCCCCAAGGATATGAGGGGTATTTGCCGTAATCGCCACGCTTGGCAGGCGGGTTGGCGATCGCAGTAGGTTGAGGGTAAGCTCAGAGAGATGCTGCTGCCCATCCTCTGGAATGGTCCCTTAGTCGCCTTTTACGACACCCACGGGAAGAGATGGGGTGGTACAATTCTTTAACCCCGGCACCACACAGGGATCACGTTAACGAAGACGAAATTATTTATGGCGTAGAAGCAGCGCCCCCTGGAACGTGGAGAATTAAAATGGCGAATGTCAATAAAATTGCCAAATGATATTAAAGAATGTTCAACATAATTAAAAAAAACTATTTAAAAATAAATTAAGGAAATATGTAGCTTCATTGAAACAAAAATAGGTGGTTTTTGCTTCTTTAAACCGAACTTATAGTGGTACACAGTTCCATGCAACCGGCTGTAACTTTAAATCGTGATCGCTGGTGACTAAACACAAATCTCACGCACTTTTCACCGTTCATTAATGTTTCTAGTAAATTTACAAGCGAAACCAGTTAACCACGTAAACTGACATCACCAAATAAACAGACTGCAGAAACTAAGCTTCAAACGCGTTCGAAAACAGACACCGTCCACGAACACGGAATCCCGCAACGACCGCGCTCGGTTGCGATAAGGGTTGCCAACCATACTTTAAAATAACGTATCCTACGTTATTTTCCATCCCCATACTTTATTCTTTTTAATAAAAATAAAGTGTGGAAAATACTTTATTTCCGACTAATGCGTGCGTTTGAATGGAATATTCCTGTTGACTTAATTTCTGGACTACTGAATGATACTCAGACTCAGGTGGAGTGATACGAAACGCAACGCTAATTTCTGAACGCGCTCTTTATAAACTGTCACTGTCAAAGAAATTGTAAAGTTCTTGGTGTTTGTTGACGTTTGTTTTTATTAGCGGCACTGCTGTGAAATTGTAAAAAATTTCTTTACATTACGGTTTAAAATGGAGAGCGATTCCGACCATAATAATAGTGAAAATGACAATCCACCAACTCCAAAAAAAAATTTAGATTGCGATTAGTCTTATTGCTATTTTAAAAACAATAAAAAATATTAGATAGTGCCAACAAGAGTACAAAGAAATATGTTTTTAAACATTTAAATAAATAAATTTGGAAAATCCTTTAAATTTTTCTTCAAATCCTTTTTTCATACTATATAGTTCTTTTTTTTTATGGCTTTGCACAAGCATTTAGCCAATGTAAGAACTTTTCTTACAAGTAATACATAAATAAACAATATTTATTTCTTGTATGATGATGATGAATGATAATAGAAATGGGAAGTGAGAAATGATATACCCTCACCCAACCTCTCGAGTATCTCAGTAAAAATGTGGGGCTTTACTAAGTCCTCACGCGGACTTCTTGAGAGAATTTGAAAAGTGACGTTGCACTGTTTTGTTTCATTTGCCAAACCCTCATGCACACTCACGAACACTTAACGGTTAATAATCCACCATCATTTCACATTAATATTCGACATAACACAAATTTTAGAATACAAAACTGAACCGCAGACATGACTCTTCACTTTCCCGCCAAGAAGTCTTTATACTTAGTGATGGATTTACTTTAATTTTCTGAAAAATAGTTGGCAACCCTAGTTGCGATACAAAATAAGAAGACTGCGGACTTTTTGGCGGGAAAGTGAAGAGTCATATATCTCTCCGGTTTTATACAAACGAACTTGAGCAACGCACACATATACAACCTCTCACGGACACGGAATCACAACAGCTTAAGGCGACGCATCGCTAAATAATTTTTCTAATACGGAGCGTTTGCGCCCCGTACCATAAGAAAAACTGTTTTTTTTTTCTTTCCAATTAAAACTACAAATAAGTGTAAAAAAATGAACTAGTATATTGAAGTGTGTGTTAGGACTAAACTACTAAGAAAATTTAGATGCTTAAATCGGTCTGGTTTGCTTGTAAAATGCAAATCTATGTTTTAAAAGAGGTTACTTTGATATTTTTTTCTTTGTTATAAAAGTTAAAAAATCATGTCATCAAACATACATATGTTTTGTAATTGTTGGGAAAAATCAAGATCCCCGCCACGTAAATTTCCAATGCGTCGCCTTAAAACAGTCCGACCGCAGCTGGTGCGAGATTCCTTGTCCGTTGGCGGTTGTCTTTGTGTGTGTTGCTCAAGCGCGTTTATATGAAGCTTAACCCTTAATTAGGCGCATTAAGAAAATCACACAAATAGTCGCATGAGGTCACTACTGACCCCAAAGACATAAATGAAAATGGAGTGGAAAAAATAATTAAAGCGAAGTATGTATTATCAAAAATATTTAAATACTTTATTATAATCATTATAATAAAACAAAAACATAACTTTGACTTTAAACAATTAAAAACATAAAGCAACTTCTAATCTCAATTTAAACTACTATTTTTGATATAGCTAAGTTCAACTTTAAAAAAAATATTCAGATCAGCAGATTAATTTGTTGTGCATCCAATACAGTAAGCCCTAAAGTATAGCTGACAAACAAAACCACACTTATGGCATTTGTTGCAAATAAACAGGCATTTATTTTTGTTGGAAATAAAACTTTGATTTGTATTATGGACGAATCGATTATCGAGATTCAATTTGTTTGGTGGCATAATGGCCCCATCACTAATTGTTCTTTTTTTCTTTGTTGGTACACTTGTCTCGGGAAGGCAACAATGGCTGGTTGATAGGTTATCGTGTGTTGATAATTAATTAGATTTTATGTAGTAATAAGGGCATTTGGAGCCGTATTACTCTAATTAAGTGTATTGTGCAACCTGTGTTTTGTGTGTGTGTACGTCGTGAGCGAATCGCATCGGGAGTACAATTCGCCATCCCGTGTTCTGGATGTCGGCGTCTTTGCTGCTGGAGAAACAGGTATTTCCTCGGGGGAAAGTGCACTTGGGGTAGCCGTTGGGTGTGATTAGGGAACCCGAGAAGACCCGGACTCGGATTCAGGCCCCATCGGACCATATGGATCCCGTTCTGGACGGCGGGAGCGGCATGGAACTGTGAGTGGATTTTGTAGATTTTTAGTTGTAACCTAATTTTAAACAGTAGCATAGTGTGTGTTGTGGGTTTCCGCAACAGCATTTATTCGCCATATTAGTATTTCTCTTTCTTGATTCATATTGATATTTGGAAAACTAAAAAAGTAAAACAGCAAAACATAAAAATAAACAACAGAATATATTAATTTCAAATAAAAAACTATAATGCACAACAGTTCAATGTGTGCGTTTCTCGAGTGCGTTTGAAGCTTACCTTCTACAGTCTCTATATATTGAGCACATACAATGTCACCTACCGTAGGTATTTCATGAGCGTACAGAATGCGCTAAACCATAATATAATGAATTTACGATCATAATTTGCAGTAAACATTGGCCCGTTGACTTAATAGCCCTTGTGTCACTTGAGAGAGATTTCTTAGGAATTCTATTCTTAGCTTAATTTACACATAGGTTTAGTTTCAGCACACTTCTTCTTATTTCGTGGTTTCAGTGATGATTAAACATAAAAAAATACAGGTTGAATTTTTTATCACCGTCTAAACCTGCTAAGGTAACTCTCGTGATACAAATGACCAACTCCCTAACTCGAAAATAAAAATCAGCTGTTCCATACATTTTGGTCGAATGAATATTGATGTTTTGTATGGAGCAGCTGATTTTTTTTCCAATTAGAGAGTTGGTACAATAGTAAGATTTTTTTTGAGAGAGGTTGCTGATTGCCTCAACCGGCATTTTCAGCGTCACCGGACTTTTTTTTGGGGGCGGCGAGGTACGTAAAGGGTACCTCAAGCCGTGTGAAACGAATCACCTTCGGAGGTTTTCTAGAGGGAACGGCATCGCACACTTAAAAGTGCGCGTCCCCGTGCCCAACTAAATTCTCCGAAGGGCTTGGATCGGATCGGGGAGCGGCACCACCCGAGGGCGCCTCTAAAGGCGCGGACCTCGGCTCGGGTAGACCGCGCCGTGGTGGTGGAGAGAAGCGCCCAGGTACATGTCTGTCGGTATAGAGCGCGTGCGAACCGGTTCTACGTACCCTTGTTCTACGAGTACGGTGTCTTGGGCCTAAACTAGTGTGCATGTTTAGTGTATTCTGTAAATGTGTAGTGGCATTTAGAGGATCGGGCGGGGACAATAGTAAGAGTTGATCGTTTGTATCACGAGAGTCATCTCAGAAGGTTTGAACGGTGATATAAAAGTCACCCTGTATAGGTACACACGTCTGCGCACCAACTTACCACTAACTGTCAAATTTCCAAAATAGACTAAACTTTAAAACTAAGTAATATGTTTTATTTTTTTATTTTTAAGTGCTGATTGCTGCACTGAAGCTAAACTAAATATATAAAATATATATTTAAATAATATTATTTATTTATTTATTTATTTATAAGACGTCCACTCCTGGACAAAGGATCTCCACAACTCTCTCTTTCATAATGTAATTGAAATTAATAAATTTATATATTTAAATTTAGATAAGTTTAATTTAGCTTTAGTGCAGCAATTAGCACTTAAAAATAAAAAAGTAAAATTTACTATAGCGTTGTGTTATCAAATTAGTGGTATTTCATCTGCAAAGATGAATCAGCATAGCCATCGGTTGCAATTACCGTTGGATAGATGGCGCGCTGTGCCGCTATTAGCACTCAAAAAATTAAATACTTAGCAGTAACAAAATTCAGCGCTTACGTCAGCCTTCCCGGTAGCATAGCGGTCAGCGCAGCCGCCCGGATTGCGGTAGACCCAGGTTCGATTCTTGGCTGGGTCGGGTAGGCGTAATTTTTTCACTGTATTTTATAAATTTTATAAATATAAGTAATATGGTTGAAAATGTATTGAATAAATTTGACATTTTTGAATAGGTCGTTGTGCAGCTATCGCATCTTATCCTATCGTAGTTGCACCATACATAACCCAAGTTTGTGATCGCCAACCCGCATTTGGCAAAATGTCATCATCAGCCCATTTTTTATGTCCTCACTGCTGGGGCCTTCTCTATGGATGGATAGGGAGAACGGGCCATAAGCCCTATACACCACCACGCGGGCCCAGTGCGGTGCGGTGGTTGTTAACGACTGCTAATACAGCCGGGACCAGCAGCTTTACATGCCTGCCGAAGCACGGAAAGCTCGAAACGATAAATATTTGGTCACCCTTCCGATGACCGGCCTTTGCGAAAGTTGCTTATGGCGACGCATCGCTAAACAATTAATCTAATACGGAGCGTTTGCGCCCCGTACCATAAGAAAAACTGTTTTTTATTCCTTCAAATTAAAACTACAAATTATTTAAAAAAAATGAACTAGCATATTGAAGTGTGTTAAGACTAATCTACTAAGAAAATTTAGATGCTTAAATCGGTCTGGTTTGCCTGTAAAATGCAAATCTATGTTTTAAAAGAGGTTACTTTGATATTTTTTTCTCTTTTATAATAAAAGTTGACAAATCGTGTTTCTGCAACTAGCAAAATGAAGTCAATTAAATGAAAAATCATGTCATCAAATATCACTTTCATATGTTTTGTAATTGTTGGGAAAAATCAAGATCCCCGCCACGTAAATTTCCAATGCGTTGCCTTAACCTCAGCACTCGCAGACCGGGGCCGTTTACCACTGCGCCATAGAGCTTCTTTTCAATCGTAATTAATATTTTGCCGCTGTCCTATCACCGACCACACACACTTACTAATAAATTTAGAAGTGTCTAAAAACTATTTAGAATAAAATAAAACCTATTTTTATAGGCTCATTCTCTTATCTACCGAGTAGAATGTTCGTCCAAGTTTTATTACGTAAACGTGTTGATGAAAGCTATATTTTCGTAGTTTCTCGTTGTTTATCTGTGAATGGATTGTTTAATTGATATAACCCATTTGTATGGCTACGGTTGTGGGAGGTGTCTTGTCTATGGCCCTAGTTGATTGACAAATGACAAATAATCATAAAGATAGTGCGAGTTTATTGACTTTTTAGATTGTTGTGTGGTCTATAGTTATTTTTTCACATTAATACTTGAAGCGAAAACTTCGTGCTCATTTTTTTATAATAACTTAGTTATAGTTTTTTTTTTCAAAAGTTTTGCAGATTTTATTGAAAACGTAAGTGATTCCTTTATTCCCATTTAATTAGATCTTTGTCCTGCAATATTTTCACCAAGTCTACTCACTTGACAGAGCTGGCCGAGCTATGACAGACGTCAGACACGGCTTAACTTGTACCAAAGTCGTATTATAGGGTTTGCCACCCCAGCTGACAAACGAAAGCCTTTTAATATCAAATTGCGTTTTACTCCAGTTTTTATTGGATTGTGTAAATATATAGGTAAGATAAGATAAAATAGGAATAAGAGATAAGAAGAAGAAATAAGGAATAACATTAATTACATACCTACTAGTTATTTAAAAGGCAGATAGTATAGGCACAGTATAAAAATTGGTTTGGTATCGGTTTTCATAAACAAATGAGTATTTAAAAAGAAAACAAAAAATGTAAAGGTATATAGGTACTATGTTTATGGGGTTAGTTGCGTAATGAAATGAAAAATGTTTTATTTAATTTAGACATAATAAAATTGTCTACTACCTGCATGTATTTAATTAAAGAAAGAAGAAAGAAAATTATACGCTTATGCAATGATATTTCAAAGGTAAGTAAGTTCTCAACGAACTAAATATATATTGTTTAGTCTTAAGATCGTTTACGCTGCACACTAGCGCCACTAATGAAAAAAAAAACATATAATAAACATAACATAAATATAGCGTTATAGTTAAAAGTGGCCGTAACGTCTTACTTAACTAAACCATAACATGTGAGGTGTTCATTAGGTGACGTAAAAATGCTAAATTACTTCATTCAAATAGTTTGTTTGAGCATAATTTGATTTTCTATCTCTAATTACTAGATATGTTTTTTTTTCATTGGCGGCGCTAGTGTGCGGCGTAAACGCTCTTAATACAACTTTATTTTTAGTTTATACGAAAACCGAAACACGGGTCAAATATTTTCATTTCAAGAATCAGTACAAAAAAAAATAAAAATAATATCTCGAAAACTCACGAAGTTACAAGCTTTTTGTGCTGCCCCGTTGTGTGTTTTTAGTAGAGTATAATTTATTTGAGATTTTGTAAATATTATTTGGTCAAAATGTAGCATGGTATAAAAATATTGAAATCGATTCTATTACTGATTCTGAACAAACAGTTTTCAGGTTTCGTATAAACTAAAAATAACATTGTTTAATATGTCGCCATAGCATCAATGTTTGTAGCATTGTTGTGTTCGGGGAGCAAGTAGATAAGATAGCCAGTGCCTCAGTAGTTGAGGATTCCGGGTGAAGTGTGCTTCCACCCGGCATTATCGTCACTTAACATCAGGTGAGTGAAATAAAGGCCAAGTACTTAGGTACCCGTAAGAAAAAAAATATCTAAAAATAGTTTTTAAAACTTCCAACACGTTTTGGGCTATTTTGGTGGGTAATGACCGGATATCCACTACACTGTGCTATTAAATTATGTTAGAAGGCAGTGAGATGCTTAAAGGAAGATATGATAATGGTATCAAACATCCACATGATAACACCGCATATATTTAACCGCCTATGTGGTCTAGTGGTATGACCACCGGCTTAGCCCCAGAGGTCCCGGGTTCGATTCCCAGCATGTTTGTGTACTCGGTTTAATTGGTGGTAGGGCTTGGTTTTCCGCCTGGCTAGCTACCACCATCTTACTTAGGGTATACTGAAAGTTTCTGGATTCTGTTAAATAAGACTACATATAAGACTTACCTACGATACATTTATTGCTTTTCAAAGTATGTTCCCTAAAAATAGTTTTTTGTAAGTCTTTCTGAATTGCGAATGATCCCAAAATTATACAATTGCCTTCTTCTGTTCGGAAAGTCTTCAGGGCGCTAGTAACGTATCTTAATTTTTTTACTTGTACCTACTCGTATAATATCTGTTGTATAGAATGATAAACTAAAGCCTATGTTACCCGCAAGTAGAATTGCTAACTATATTTCAGTAAATTAAAGTAAGTCTATCACTAACTACATAGTATAAAAAAAGGATTTGAAGAAAAAATTAAGTATTTTCCAAATTTATTTATTTAAATGTTTAAAAACATATTTCTTTGTACTCTTGGCACTATCTTATAATTTTTTGTTGTTTTATAGTGCGTTCAAAAATTAGCGTTGCGTTTCATTTCAGTTCACCTGAGTCCGAGTATCGTTCAGTAGTTCAGAAATTAAGTCAACAGGAATATTCCGTTTAAACGCACGAATTAGTCGGAAATAAAGTATTTTCCATACTTTATTTTTATTAAAAATAATAAAGTATGGGGATGGTAAATAACGGACGATACGTTATTTTAAAGTATGGTTGGCAAGCACCCGCAAGGAATGTAGTATTCAATCAGTAAAAGATTTTTTGGAATTGGACCAGGTAGTTCCAGAGATTACTCCGCTAACAAACAAACAAACAAACAAACAAAGTGACAAGCTTTACCTCTTTACTAATAGTATAGAATAGATATAGTTAAAGATAACGCAATTAACGAGAAATACGCTTGTCATGTTGCAAAGCAAGACGCCAGTAGTCGTAGATTGTGGTCTAGGGGTAAGCGTACAAATTAAAAGAAAACTTTGCCAAATTACTACCTCCCAGTATTAGATTTCACAAATTTCATGGAAACTAAAGCGAAGCACTTGCGCAAAATTAGTTTTGTCGGCGAAAATAAACAAGTAAATGCTCCAAATATCGAGTTACCGCCAAAAATTAAAAATTCGAACTCGAACGGAGCGGAAACTTTTTTTCATGCAACCATTCAAAGGCAGGACAATGAATTTATCGTAGTTATTCCAAAAAAAACTTAACGTTACACAGCGTGCAATTTTAGTTGTTATACCATAGAGGTTTAGAAACTTTTCCAGGTTAAACATACGAAGCGGGATATTTTTTCAAATTTCGAACAATAAAGTGACATCTATTGTGCGTTCAAGAAGTTCGGGATCAAAATTTAACGCCTCACAGATCTCGGGACTCCTTTGTGAGAATTAGAAGAAAAAAAAACGCAGCAACAGATGTACGCAAACACTCTTTTGTGTGCTAGAGGCGAAGTCGAGAGCCATCGAAGTAATAATTGACATTAAATGAAGTCTTTCGGTGTGGTAACACTGGTTAACTTTTTTTTTAGGGACAAGGTGTTTTGTAAGGGTCGCGTTCCATTGTCAGTGCTACGCTAAAGATTTCTCGAATAATAATTGAGTTCCCAAACTTGCGATTAGGGTGAGATTGAATAATAATGTTTAAATCCAATTATAATGGAAGTTAAAAGGTTATCGTGCTTCGAAAGGTTAAGACGTGGCTCCTGATTGTTTTGAAACGACCAGTCTTTAAAACACGTCCACGTTCAACACGTTTTGGGCTATTCTGGTGGGTAATAACCGGATATCCACTACACTGTGCTATTAAATTATGTTAGAAGGCAGTGAGATGCTTATAAGATGATATGAACCGCTTCTGTGGTCTAGTGGGATGATCACACCGGTTTAGACCCAGAGGCCCCGGGTTCGATTCCCAGCATGTTTGTGTACTCGGTTTAGTTGGTGGTAGGGCTTGTTTGTCCGCCTGGCTAGCTACCACCATCTTAAAATAAAATTAATATTATTATTAAAAAATAAACGTGAGTAGATTGACGGAATTGTGTTCGGAAACATGTCATAATTAAAAGAATATGAGAAGGTTCGTACTATATGTTTTGTGTCCGCGTAAAATTAAGAATTATTAAATCTTGAAACTTGAAAAGTTCGTCGTAAACTAAAAATCTTTTATTTATGGAATCATGAATGCTTGCTATCAAACTATAATTTTTAAAATTTTTACTTAAATTTACACTTAGGAAATGGAGTACAGACGCGAAGACAAATGTTGCAGCGTAAAAACAACGCAGCATGTTTGAACTGATCTCTAATGACAACAGTATAGCGTATTTTGTTTACTTTTGTTTTTTTTATTTTTTGCTTTAACCATCATCCTGGCCACCTGCTTGCTTTCCCGTGCGGAAGGCAAGCAGGTGGCCAGGATGGTGCTGAGTCTTATATCATTATTTTTTTTTGTGTGTTTAAGCCTCAAAATAATAATAACTAAAGCTATAAAAACCGGACTAAAATAACAACACAAATTCATCAGTTCGCACTATTTTAACTAATGAACCTAGGTGATGTATTGGAAAGAGATCGATTGTCCCTTTTCTTTCGTTATTTCGAAGGTGTCACCAGATTTGTGAAACGAACTGTCAGCTTTTAAATCAATGTACTTCTGATTTTGGCCGGGCAAAAAGACTCGAGATTTTATTTTTCTGATGACCGAATGACATAACAATACAAAAAATAAAAACTAAGTGTCAACCATTTGTCGCACTCCAACCTCCTTTTCTAGCCCTAAGATAGAACGGAACTAAACATAGTTGCACGTTTTTTACTTTAACCATCCTTCTATAGCTTTAGTTATTGTTCTGAGGTTTTAGCGTTTTATTATTTTTATTGTCTATGTTGGTTCCTCATTGTTTTGTGGACACGTCACCGATTTATGCCCCTCCAGAATACCAGCGTTGCAGCGGCTCTATGTCGCTGTAGCATGTGCTGAGGCTGGGGCCTAGTTGGCCACACTTTTTCTTTTGTCTTTTGTATTGTTATTATGAATATCGTGTAATTTTGGGTGTGTGCCAATAAATATATTTTCATTTCATTTATTTATGTGTAGTATAGCGTAGCTTAGCTTTTGAAGGATCGCATCCGTATTCGTTGCAGTTATGACAAGGATTTGGTGTCGTGAAGCCGTGCAGGTGTTGCATCGCTGTCTCCACTATATCATTTGAAGGTTTTTATGAAGACATCCTTTTAGATATTAATTTTTACTAGTTATCGTTGCGCAAGCGACTTTATTTAAGATAAGAATATTCTTTATTAAAACAACTAGGTACACTCAGCATAAAAAAAAACGACAATAGAGAAAAAAACTTTATATTATCAGGTGATACTATTTACTTTAGCTAATGACACAATAATAATTAATAACATTTCGTATATGAGATTATATCAATTTTAAGGACTAGTTGTCGCCCGCGACTTCGTTCGCGAGGACTACTCTATCTCACGGGAACCTGTTACCGGGATAAAAAGTATCCTATAGTCCGGGTCATGGTCTGTCTATGTGCAAAGTGTCATCCAAATCCGTGCAGCCATTTTCACGTGATGCAAGTCAAATAAACAGACAAACAGATAAACATCTAAAAATTGTAGGAACATGTTCTGTTATCGGTTCTAAGTATCCCCGGTCAATTTTTTTTAGAATATCTTCCATGTACAGACTTTCGACTCTCTTTAGCTTTAGATTTAATTTATTGAAAAAGCTTGAAAAAGCTTTATTAGGTATATGTATAGATTATCTTAAAGAGTTCGATGGCGCAGCGGTTAACACGCTCGGTCTGCGAGTGCTAAGGTTAAGCAACTTTCGCAAAGGCCTGTCATCGGATGGGTGACCAAAAATTTATCACTTCGAGCTCCTGTGCTTCAGAACGTAAAGGCGTTGGTCCCGGCTGCATTAGCAGTCGTTAACAACTATAAAACCGCTCTGAGACCGCGTGGTGGTTTATGGCCCGTTCTCCCTATCCATCCATGGGGAAGGCTTAGCTTTGGGGACAAAATGAGCTGATGAAGATTCCTGTTGCAAGTTTTTATTCTGAATTGAATGTTTGTCGTACGCGGTGACAAATTTATGCCGTGGCGAAAGACTAAAAAAATATATTTTTCAACCCTGGCAACATTTTAGGCGCTTAATATGACATAAAATTAAATATAACCTTAAAGTTTACATGAACATGAGTGATTTCACTGAAAATGTAAAACATTGCTACATTAATTTACTGTAACTCAAGAGGATTGATAGAATTTGAGAAATCATAATATTTTCATAACATTGACATTGGCTATGTGCAAATCGCGCGAAACCAATAAAATCAAATATCCATCGACAATATTCACAACCATCAGACAGCTTTATTACAACAGTATCAATTTACAGCATAAAAACAACGATCTGTTTATTTCTTTTTACGTGTACATACACGAATATCTTAAAAACAAATAAACGTTTGTTAAAAAAAAATTAACATCTACATGCAATATTGTTAATTTAAATTTTCGCATTACACCAATAACCGCAATCGGATACGCACTATCTCTGATCTAAATGTCGAGCCACAAAAAACGATGACTGCAGAAGGTAACTTCACACATGACGCGCTCGACCAACGAACGCACACATTTCCGACCCGGGGCCCGACCGCCTAACCGATCGCTTTGACTTCGTGTGTGGTTTATGACGTCATCTTGTCGTTTCGTGAAATCGCCTATGAAAGCAATATCGGAAGCTATTGCCTTTAACTTTTGATATTGCTTTCATAGGTGGTGCGAGGTGGCAAGATGACGTCATAAACTATACGCGTAGTCAAAGCGATCGGTTAGGCGGTCGGGGGGCTGGTCCCGGAACCCAAGCCGAGGTGCTAGCCCCACGCAACGTCGCACGTCGCCGTCCTTACGTGTAGTATAGTATTTTTTTCATATTGTTTTCTAAAGTTTACGCGAACACTACACTTTGAAATGAAACAACATTTACGGATCTACTCTCGTTTATTTTACACATTACTTATTTAATGTTTATCAGGACGTTTCTAACCCTTTGCAGGGTCCGTGGTCAGTCTCTCTGTGACCACGGACCCTGCAAAGGGTAAAAGTTGTTTCATTTCAATGTGTAGCATAGTTTTAGTTTTAAAAAAGGTTTTTCATTAAGAGCGCTCGAACTTTGAAATGAAATAAAACAACCTGTGTAAGTGATATTGCCACAACTTTTATTTTATTTTAAAGGATATTCGATGACATTATGTATGGAATATAATTTCAGCCAAATGGCCCCCGAGACCGTAGAGCCGTAGGTGGTGTATCCCGACCGGACTAATTTTGAATGACATCTTCGCATAAATGTGGCTCAATTTCACGAAGGACACGAGTTATGTTGTTTGACTGTGGTTTGTCTGCATAAACCAGTGATTTTATGTAGCCCTACAGAAAGTAATCGAGCGGAGTTAAGTTACACGATCTCGGTGGCCAGTTGATGTCTCCACGACGCAAGATGACGAAGCCCTCGAACTTCTCATTCAATAAATTTAAATATTAGTTAATAAATAAATTTAAATTTAATACGTTTAAACAATTTTTACACGTTGTTGAAGCGTGTAGCGTTCCATGTCACCACTGAATATATATTCATGTCAAATTTGACAGGTAACGCTTTACCAAGATGGCCGCTATACGTTGTCAAAGTTCGAGCGTCCCTATTGAAAAACCCTTTAAATAAATTGTATGTATGTTAGTCTGTAAGGTATTTATAATATGGGCCTCTATGTAATTTACCATCTGTACATAATTTGTTGCCTGAATTAAATGACTTCTATTCTATAAGGGGCGCCCTCGGGTTGTTCCCCTCCCAATCCGATCCGAACCCCTCGGAGAACCTAAGTACCTAGAACCTAGGTAACCTAGAACCTAGGGGACTGGCACTAGTGCGCGATGCCATTCCTTCAAAAACTTCTGATGGTGTTTCGTTTCACACGGCTTGAAGAACCCTTTTTATTTTATCGCCGCCCTTAAAAAAATCCGGCAACGATATTTTAAGGCGACGGTTTACGTAAAGGACATTTTTTAAACGATAAAGCAATTCTAAGTATACCAATCGATAGAGCGGAAAATTCTGAATCCAAATAATAATATATATAAAACTCATTTTAGCCAAAATGTCCCTTACGTTAATTGATACTTCTGGTATCGATGTGTGGCATTACTCCAACGCGTTTGTATGAAGATTAACTTCTGCAGTCTCCTTATTTATTGGTCGAGCGGACGTCCAAGTATAAACATTGAATTTTATTACGCATCGCTTTCCGAAAAACCAACTGATTAATCCGCGTTTCGTATTACAGGTTGTAATGTCGAATAATTCAAATTTGGGGGTGACCAACTGTTGCGCAAGAAAACTGGATAATTAAGTTTGATAACAAATGTCGGAACACTGTGTACAAGGGCTTCGGAGCCTTTTACCGCTTTACGATACGATGTATGTAAGATACTTGATATAATATGACACTAGTCTCAAATGCACATGATAGAAATACTTTATGATTAGCGATTTTTTTTTGAGTGTGTTT
This sequence comes from Eudonia lacustrata, assembly GCA_947562085.1. Classification (NCBI taxonomy): domain Eukaryota; kingdom Metazoa; phylum Arthropoda; class Insecta; order Lepidoptera; family Crambidae; genus Eudonia; species Eudonia lacustrata. The sequence goes on along the minus strand of OX387336.1, from coordinate 7,614,977 downwards.
GCTTCAAATGGCATTTTCAGCTTCAACAGGCTATGTAACGATGTGTGCACAAGGGAAAATTTGGTTCAAAACTGGCTCGAATTCATACAAAGTACGCCTATCGCAACATGTACGGTCCATAAATGCTGACTTAAGATAATACATATAAACAACACACTTTGTAGAACCAGTCCCGGCCCTAGTAGTTACAGCACTAGTCCACCAACCACCAGACATCGCCATTAAAGCCTAACTGACAGTGCATCTGGCCCGTTATGTCAAAGGGTGAAGGTAAAAGTGAAGCTCGAGGAAAGTTTTTCAACACTTTTCCAAGTCATAGTTTGTTTACAACAAGCGCATAAATACAGATATTTAGAATAGTAGTTTATGCAACTGTCATATAATGAAGGGTATTAAAACACGAGTGTGAGTTTATGAAACGAGCGCAGCGAGTTTCATAATAGTAACGAGTGTTTTAATACCCGTGTTATATGCAGTTGCATACACTACTTTATCTTCACTAATGCAATTAGTCAAACAACAAGAGTAAAAGCTGACAATAGTTTATTTATAATAATTGTTCAAATTTTGGATGGTACAATTTTGAAAGTTAATGTTAATTATTGATCCAGCAGCTGTAGCGGTCGCGGGGCAAGCAGTAGAGCTCGTAGACGGAGTTGGAATATTTATAATTACTTCATTCGTCTTGTTTTCTATACTGTTCAAGATCGTATTTGAGACTTGAATTTTATTCATTAAAGACTCATCAATGTAGCTTTCAGCCACAGTAGAAGACTTCCACCCCCCGTGTCGTTTCAGTGCGGTCAAATCACCACCGCTATCTATGAGAAGGGTCGCCGAGGTGCGCCGGAAGCAATGCCCCGTGTACAACGCTGGGTTAGGCAGATTCAAAAAACTTGCGATAGTTTTTCCCAGAGCACCAAATTTATTAATACCAGTTCTTTGATCGACGCACTTCCCCGATCTATAGCTCAAGAAAAAGGCAGGGTTTCGACAGGGGGTGGGTCGAAGTTCCATGTATTTTTTACATACGGCATAGCAGTTGCCCGTCACAACGAAAGAACGATCTATTTTCGTTTTTGTTTTCGAAACTTTCACCATGATTGTACTGTCGTCTATGTTAGAGACTTCATCGAACTGGATGTTGTATAGCTCTTGCCTTCGGCATGCCCCCATTATGCCGAAGATTAGTGCAACATGTAACAATAAACGATATAATAAGCTTGAGGTACATAGCCAAGGCAAAAACTATGATTTATGAAGTAGTAAAGTGTAGGTACCTACTACCTAATTTATACACAAAGCGCTTAAACGGAGTGTCTAGATAACTTGCGTGTGTAGTACGTAAGTACTAGGTAGATTAAATAACAGAACTAAAATACACTTACCTTTTCAAAAAGATACAAAATATCTGGTGAATCTTTCAGGAACATCTTTATTTGACCTGATGTAAACGTCAAGGACTTTTTTTCCTTGTGTCCTTCTGAACTGCGTTTCAGGAACGCTATGACTTTTGAATATTTCGTGATATCAATATTGTTGTAGATACTCAGTGTGGACTTGAGCATAGAATATTTAGCCCACATAGAAGATGGCTTGAATTTGTCGGAGAGGTCTTTGAGATACACAAGAATGACATTTTCAGAAAATGATGTAGTTTTCTTTTCGATCTTCCATGCCAAAAAGTTATTATATTCTTTTTCATATAATTTTCTAGATTTTTCTGGCAAAAGATTGTGAGTTACTTTTGTTGCCAATTCCAGAATTAATTGGAATAATTTTAATGGAATTCTGTCCATTTTTAACTTTTAATTTGTATTTTAAAAACAAAACACATTGCGAAACATTAAATTCACGCGTACGTGTATTGTCACAGTGAACTTGCCGCCATTAAAATCTAACCAATGAGAGCGCAGCTGCGCGCGCAGGGCCAATCCGGAGCGAGCGCGCGCTGTTCTTTTTTTATTTAATTGGCACAAGATCTTACCAAAGAGTTTTGTGTATGTAAGTTTAGTAGTTTCTCGACGAAGTTTTCACGTATAACCCAACTGTTTTCAAAAGCCAGCCTAATATCAAAATTTTATACAACTTGTATGAGGATTTTGACATAAGGCTCGCCAGGTTAATTGGTCGCGTTTTATTGATGTTATAATGAGATTTTACGATATCGATGTGGATATTATACCATCATGTGAAATTGCTTAAATTGAGTGTTTTGTTGTCTGCGCTATAACAGTAGTAATTATAAGTCAAGTATTGGAAACATAAGTAGAATGTTACAACATTAGTGTAGATAAAATTATTTATGATACGATTAAAATATAAATTAAAATAAATAAATAAATCTTTCCTACACTTACACCAATTATCTAGCCCAAGAGAAGCTTCGTTATAAAAATAAAAAAAATTAAAAAAATATTAGACAACATCACATACATTGTTCTGATCCCAATGTAAGTAGCTGTATATAGAAATCAGAAACAACGACGGTACCACAACCACCCAGACCCGACACAATATCGAAAAGTTCGTTTTTGACATTGACTCGACCGGGAATCGAACCCGGGACCTCAGAGTTAGCGCTGCCCAAAGTCCGGCGTGCAAGCCACTCGGCTAAGGAGGTCGTCAATGATGATAGGATGTTATGAAACTCGTTATATGGTTACTAGACAACGGATAAACATACTTAAAATACTTAAATGCATACTTATTATACATAGAAAACACCCAGACCCGAGACAATTTAGAAAAACAATAATTTCGAAATTGACCCGACCGGGGATCGAACCCGGGACCTCAGAGATGGCGACACCATGAAAACCAGTGTACAAACCACTCGACCAAGGAGGTCGTACAATACGTATAAATCACGCAGGAGGTTGTAGTTAACTGGTTAGTATTACGACCTCTTATCTCATCTACTACTACTTCTCAACAGCCGGCAACGAATCTGTGATTGCTCTGGTACAACGGCAAGCATTCATTGGTGATTGATTACTATCAGGTAACTCACTTACTCGTTTACCATCTCTTACTTATAAAAGTGAATTTCGAAGGGAATTATCCATTGTTTTACAAACTCATGGTGTCATCATTCCGTACATCGAAAGATCAGCCGATAGCCGCACACAAAATGGCGCATAATTCATGCGAAATGTCGAAAAAACTTAAAACCGATCATTACCGAAAGATTGCATCTAACACTTCATTGTTGGGATAATAAAAACCGAATATTATCGACAAACCAAAAAATAATGATTTATGAGTTTAATTTTAAAGGTACTCGCTTATGTTTAATACATATTTTTTTTTATATATTAAGGGGTAAGCACAGTGCCTTGATCTCACCTGATGTTAAGTGATGATAAGGCCAATGATGGAAGTGCACTTCACCCGGAATCCTCAACTACTGAGGCACTGGCTATCTTATCTCTAGCTGCCGGAACACAACAATGCTACAAACATTGATGTTATGGCGACATATTTAGATAAGATGGTGGTAACTATCCAGGCGGACAAACAAGCCCTACCACCAACCAAACTTAGTATACAAACATGTACCCCCCGCTGGGAATCGAACCCGGGACCTCTGGGTCTAAACCGGTGGTCTTAGCCACTAGACCACAGAGGCGGTTAAATATTAGCGTGTTTGTATACATTTCTCGTTAGAACATATATATTAAGTACTGCAAAGGGTTCGAGAAATTAAAATTTTGTTTTTAGTAAGGTTGGCTATAATGACTCCGCTCTACCTGATATTGAGCAGAAATAGAGTTCAGACGCTCCTCAGCTTGTGGAGCAGGTTTGAAGCTTACTACCGTCCTCACCTTGCCGACCCGCAAGCTGCATCTTCACACCTCATTTTAAGAACGCCATGTTGTAGAAAGGTCGCTCACCATCGTCGTCATGTTGTAGGTCTTATCAGAAGGCTCAAGGTCACTCAAAGAGCAATGGCTCTCCATGGCTTTGCTCGGGGTTTCTCTGCGTGATCGAATCAGAAATGAGGAGATCCGCAGAAGAACAAAGGTTACCGACATCAAGTGGCAGTAGGCAGGGCACATTGCTTGCAGGACTGATGGCCGCTGGGGCGGGATAGTCCTTGAGTGGCGACCGCGTACCGGAAAGCGCAGTGTGGGCAGACCTCCAACAAGGTGGACCGACGATCTGGTGAAGGTCGCGGGAAGCTGTTGGATGCGAGCAGCACAATACCGTCGTTGTGGATATCCTTGGAGGAGGCCTTTGTCCAGCATTGCACGTCTTTTGGCTGAGATGATGTTGTAGAAAGGATATATATACGTGTGCTGGATGAGAATTCAATTGTTATGGTGGTAAGACAAAGAAATGGTTCACCAAAGTTCTTCGTTCGTGACGGAAAAGTTGACACAGTAAATCAGTGACACCGAAGACCGGCACGCGTGTTCTTGTAAAGGAAATAAGAAGGAGGGATTTTGTTAAACCTGAATAATGAACTAATAAGTATTTATATTTTTCAAGAAATTTCCGCTCGCCTTTTAGAGACCACTGGTGACCCTCGAGCTGGCGCGTATTTTGGCCAACGCCTAACTTTGGTCATCCAAAAAAGCAACTCCGCCAGCGTCCTGGGCACTCTCCCGCTTGGCAGCGATTTGGAGTCCCTTTTTTATTTGTAAAATCTATATTTTTTTATCTTAATTATAATATTTATACTTACTTACTTACTTACTAATAAGTATTATTAAGCCTACATCATACATCACACCAACAGCTCATTTTTATGTCCCCACTGCTGGGGCACGAGCCATCACTATAGATGAATAGGGAGAACGGGCCATGTTCTACCACGCGGGCGCAGTGCGGACTGGTGGTTATTAACGACTGCTAAAGCAGCCGCGACCAACGGCTTTACGTACCGTCCGAAGCACGGAGGCGCTCGAGGTGATACATTTTTGGTCACCCATCCGATGACCGGCCTTTGCGAAATCGCAAAACGGGCGCGTTACCCACTGCGCCTTCGAGCTCCTCTAAGCCTACAACAATAATAATTATGTTAAACGGGAGCAGGTCTATAACTTTGCAGAAACTCTATTACGCCCTTGTCCTGCACTTTGACAGATTGTATCAAAAGCAATAAATAGTTGCTTAAAATTTATTGCATTGTGGCCATCTTGCTTTCGTCGCCAAAATTACACACAAAAGGTACAGTCATGTGAAATGTATCTTTTGTTGAACTCTAAAGTACGAATACTTTAAGTATGCTACCAACGGGTATATTTCATTTGGGAGCACTCTGCAACGGCACATGTTTTTGGTTTTGGTTACATTGAGATTTTAAGTTTTTTTGTTTTAATAAATAATAAATAAAATAAAACCATTTATTTCGGATAACTTAATCCATAACGGTTAGTAGTACAATACATAGAAGGTTGTTAGTAAACTAATTAATTTAAAACTTTATTAATAAGACTCTCCCATAAATGTGAAGAGAACCTCTCAGCTATAGTCATCAGGATGCTATTGGGACTGTCCCGCACCCTACGGATCAGGGATGCCGTCTTTTTGCGTAAAATGGCATTAAAGCCATCAGTGCGATAGTGTGCCAACATCCCCGATGCGCTACAGAAGCGAGGCAGCCCCAACATCATCCTAAAGATATTATTGTATTGGACGCGAAGGGCGTCCAGCGAACTTCTGGTGTGATTGACCCACAAACTTCCCGTGTAGCAACTCTGACAATAAGCTTTAAAAAGCGTTATTTTAACCTTCTGTTTTAACGACCTAAAATATTTATCCGACAATTAAAATAAATCAAAGTACTGCGAATCGATGAAACGTTTTAAATACTACCTATACGGATATTAGTATTTACAGAAATATCCCTACTAATTCATTCAGTCCTCAATATTTTGCCATTCATCATCACAATTTATATCTTTTTTTTTACGTGAGAATATCATATTATTTACTAGCGGCCACCCGCAGTTTCACCCGCGTGGTTTTCGTTCCTGTGGGAATTTCGGGATAAATAGTATAATATGTTTTAATCCAGGCAATAAACTATCTGTACGCCGAATTTCATCCAAATCCATCCATCCGTTGCAGCGTGAAGAAGCAACAAATACACACACATACATACACACAAACTTTCGCATTTATAATATTAGTGTGATTTACTACATCATCATCATCATCATTATCATCGGCCTATACTAGTCAACTACTGGACATGAGCATACGTAAATACAATTTACAACAAATTGCAAGAATAGAACATCTTACAACAAAACAATCAATTTTATAGTCTTTACCGATCACTGTCTAACAGAATTTATGGAAAAAAAGATAAAAGAAACAAAGAAACAAAAATTATTGGCATTGATTGATTACGGTGTTGTGATATCGATGTTACCAAATAAAAAAAAACAATATTAAAAGCAGAGAAAAATAGCAATATAACATGGCAGACGGGAAGAAACTCACACTTTCAACATAAATCAAGTGGTCACAACGAGATTATTTGGTGCATTGGTTCACAATTAACGTGACTATTGTTAGAAACAGATGTCGTTTCTATTCAAGGTTTTATTATCGAATTGTTAACTTAAGTTAAATAAAAAGTACGGTGATAAAGGGTCTTGTAAATGCATTATAGTGAAAAGTCATGTCTGCGGTTCAAAAGTCAAAGTCATTTATTCAGTGTGAGTTTAATCATAATAATGCCGGAGTGAACCGACTAGTATTCAAGCTTTCACCTCCAGTGTGGTGGCAGCCAGGAGACGCGTCTCGTAGGTCCCACTGTATGCCTATCGCTTGTCAATCCGTCTGTTCTTAGAATAAGGGGCCTATTGCGACAGTCGACGCGTCGAACATCGAAAGAGAAAAGAAAGTCTTCGTCACACGTAGGTGTGACAGTTGTCAATACATTTTGTTTTGTAAAGAATTAACCATACTTTTAAGTTTATAGTTTACAAAACTTTTAAGTTTATAGTTTTGGTGTGTGTGGAAAGGAAGATGGGAGAAATGATAGATCGACTGTGTGAAAGGTGGTATGGAAAAGAGAAGAGTGAATTTAGATACGACGCCAAACTAGATTGAAAAGGCAAAAAGGAAGGCAGGCAGACAATAATAATAATAACGACTTCTTGGCGGGAAAGTGAAGAGTCATAACTGCGGTTTTGTTTTATTTTCTAAAATTTGTGTCATGTCGCATATTAATGTGAAATAATGGTGGTGTATTAGCTGTTAAGTCTTCGTGAGTGTGCATGAGTGTTGGCAAATGAAACAAAACAGTATAATGTCACTGCCGACAAACTGTTACACAGTTTGCCAGAAAATATAAAATGCAATATACAGTTACATGTAAACAAATAATAAAAAAATAAATAAAATTTACATGTTTTGTCACAATTATAGTCTGGACTCACCTTTAGAAATAATTTTAGCCTAGTTAACAAAAGGATAACTATACTAAGTAGTTTGCATTTAATCCAATTGAAAACCGAATTCAAAATATTAACATATTTAAAACAAAAAGAAGTTTCTACAGAAAATTTCCATATTAACCCCTCTGTCAGTAGATACCCAGAGTGTTTACACTTAAGTGACAAAAAGCTGGAATTCCCACGCTATTTAGCAGCGGCATATGCTAGAATTTGGAGTGCCATTTCTATTCCTGTCTGTCTCTATGGAAAAAAAGATGGTGTGTCAAATAACAGTCTCTGCGCGCTACTTCATGTTAGTTTTTTATGTACCACTTTATAAGGAACTACTCGTGTTAACTATATACACAGATCATAACAATAAGGGATGTATTCTGTTTGTAATGTTGTCTAATATATTATACAAAATGTTTTTGTTATGTTTATATAATTTTTAACGCAAAGGATGACGGGCATATATCTATGAAACCTGGGCACAAGACCAACAGTAATGTAACTAGGGCCAGTGGTTAGAACATGATATAGTTATTATATTTTCAATAATAATACTATCGATGTCCCCTGGGTTGGCATGTTTTTTTCAAGTGTAGTGGAATAAAACCCATAAAATACAATTCAAATTGTTTTATTGTTAACGGAACTCTTCGCCTATTATCACTTCTAATAAATGATGTGCGGGGGCAATAAAAGGCTCATGTCGTCCTAAACCGAGGTACCATATCACGGAAATGACATGAGCACAGGTTCCAACAGTCCATCTTCCTATCAGGCACGTACAGTAAGTGTGACTTAAAGCAAAAAAAAGAAAAGCATGTTCCCGTATATATATATTATGCTGCCAATTCAGATTGTTGTTGTTGCGAACAAATTATAAAAACACAAATGTTATACACAATTATAATTTCGGCGGGCTGGTTAGAACCACGACAGCTCAATTGGGAGAGCACCTGACTCGGTATGTCAGAAGGGTGCAGGTTCAAATCCTGCTTGTGGAATTTTTTTCAACATTTGTGTTTTTGTAATTTTATACAAAGTCAAAATCAAATTCAATTTTTTTTATTCAAATAAACTTACGAAAAGTGCTTTTGAATCGTCCATACATTTTTTACCTACTAAAAGGACCATTCAGGACGTCTATTTTTCAGCTGTAGAGAATAATACATACCTAGTATTCAATCCCGCTAGAATGAATATTCGCCACCAAACTAGAGGACCAGAAAAAATCTCACAAGATCCACTATTGATTTCGTAACAAATCTCACTGAATCACATCTAAAAACCATTTGAAAAGTGAAATTATTCTTATTATATTCTTATTATTAATCACATCTTTCATTAAAACAATTAAGAGCGTTTACGCCGCACACTAGCGCCACTAACGAAAAAAAAACATATCTAGTTATTAGAGATAGAAAATCAAATTATGCTCAACAAACAGACAGCTCAACAACAAGACGTTACGGCCACTTTAACTATAACGCCATATTTAACTAAACCTTATCATGTCAGGTGTTCATTAGGTGACGTAAAAATGCAAAATTACTTCATTCAGATAGTTTGTTGAGCATAATTTGATTTTCTATCTCTAATTACTAGATATGTTTTTTTTTTCATTGGCGGCGCTAGTGTGCGGCGTAAACGCTCTTAAGGATATCCTCTACCCCAAACCCGTCAGTCTGGACTCAACCTCTGTGTTGACTTCAGACTATCAGCTCCAACCAAATAGTTTCAGGTCGAATCTTTCTCCCAACCAACCATGTTGAATGTGCGCACTTGCACAACCTATGGTTATTTGCCGATGTGCACATTTAGCATGTCAAACCTACAATTTGTACTAATTAACTTTAAATTATGTTAACGTCCAGCTCTTTTTGTATTTAGTTTTTAGTGTACACATATTTTTGAATTACGATCTAGATTACAACCACTATTTTAATTGTGTAACTTTGTAACAATTGTAATTTGTCTTGTGTATGTAAATAAATAAATAGAAATAAATAAATAAAATATCATGAAGGCAATTGAAACAACTGATAAACCTGAATTCTGATAGCAGGTGCATAGACACCACTGGTCTTATTTTTTATTCTACATGTATTACTTATCTTTTATTCTATTTTATTGAGAATAATTATTTGTCGAGTTTGTTTTTAAATTGGTTCAAGTTTTGAGCTGAGACCACTACGTCCGAAATGAAAAATGAAATGACATTGACGTTAACAACCCGCTAAACGGTGTGTCAATATCAAAATGCTCTAAAGTGTCATAGAACTGCCAGAACAAACTAAAACCTAGCGACATTTTACGTTCATAGCAAATTATTCCAAATTACTCCATCCATACATCCACCCATTCTCGAATATAGTATTTACCAGGCCATTTTGTGCCCCCACTGTTGGGGCACGGTCCCTATCATGGAAACATCATAGGGAGAACGGGCCATAAACCACCACGGGGTGCGGTTCGGTGGTGATATTCAGCTTTACGTGCCTTCCGAAGCACGGAGGAGCTCGAGGCCAGCAACTGATTTTTGTCTTCAGAAACAATTGAATACGACCACCTGCTTTCAGCTGTCATCCCGTAAATTTTAAATGGTGACTTCTTGGCGGGAAAGTGAAGAGTCATGTCTGCGGTTTTGTTTTATTTTATAAAATTTGTGTTAAATGTCGAATATTAATGTGAAATAATGGTGGATTATTAACCGATAAGTGTCCGTGAGTGCGCATGCACTCATTGGCAAATGAAACAAAAAAGTGCAACTTCACTTATCAAATTCTCTGAAAAATTCCTCCTGAGGATTTAGTAAAGCCCCACATCTTTACTGAGATACTCGAGGGGTTGGGGGGTATATCATTTCTCACTTCTCATTTCTATTATCATTCATCATCATCTATACAAGAAGGAAATATTGTTTATTTAATTATTACTTGTAAGAAAAATTACTTTGACACTGGCTAAATGTGCTAATCGCACGAAGCCATCAACTAAAGAAAAACAATAATTTTTAAATGAAAACCTCAGAACAATAACTTTTAGTTTTTTTTTTTAGTTGATGGCTTCGTGCGATTAGCACATTAACCCAGTGTCAAAGTAATTTTTCTTACATGTAAAACATAAATAAACAATATTTCCTTCTTGTTTGATGGTGATGATGATAATAGAAATAAGAAGTGAGAAATGATATACCCCCCAACCTCTCGAGTATCTCAGTAAAGATGTGGGGCTTTACTAAGTCCTCGGGCGTACTTCTTGAGAGAATTTGAAAAGTGACGTTGCATTGTTTTGTTTCATTTGCCAACACTCATGCACACTCACGAACACTTAACGGTTAATAATCCACCATTATTTCACATTAATATTCGACATAACACAAATTTTTGAAAATAAAACAAAACCGCAAACATCATGACTCTTCACTTTCCCGCCAAGAACTAACTTTTAGTTATTATTCTGAGATGAAAACATTTCATTTTATGACAGCGAAAATTGTGTCGAACATTGGAGCCACTATACGATAGATGTGTGTGTGTGTGTGTGTGTGTGTTTGATATCGCCGCCTGTTAATTTATTATTATTACAACATTCTGTGATTGTTTATTTTGTAATTAATAACATGTTACGTAAGCTACGAGTATTGAATGTAGAAGGGTGTGTCGTCTCCCATATCTTTAAAAAAAGATTGTGAAGTGATAAAAAAATGCTACCCCTGTCATGTTGAGTTGTGAGTTATGCGGTTAACAGATTGACTTTGTATATGTACAGTTAGGTGCGTAAATACGGTGGCAATGTAATTTCAAACTGCCAGAAAAGTGTTTGATTGTTATAATTGACTATAAAAATTGTTGATAATAATAATTAGGTAGTTTCTTCTTAATCAGAAAAAAGTTAAGCCAACTAAAATACTCCATAGTTGAACAGTCGTTATATATATAATGTACTAGTATAAAGCTAATTAGGTATATGCATTGTATGTGTTATTCTTAAGTATATTTGTATTGTGTGTAAATAATAACATATACAATGTTATTTTTAGTTTATACGAAACCTGAAAACTGTTGGTTCAAAATCAGTAATAGAATAGATTTCAATAATTTTTATGTTACATTTTGACCAAATAATATTTACAAAATCTCAAATAAATTATTCCCTACTAAAAACACACAACGGGGCAGCACAAAAAGCTTGTACCTTCGTGAGTTTTGAAGATATATTTTTTTTTTGTACGGAGTTCAATGAAAATATTTGAGCCGTGTTTCGGTTTTCGTATAAACTAAAAATAAGGTTGTATAAGTAATTAGGTATATGCATTGTATGTATGATTCTTAAGTATATTGTATTGTGTGCAAATAACCGTTAACATATTACTGAAAATACCATTAACCACCCATTTCTAACGTAATTTTGTTCAGTTCAACACATGGTTGCCTGGAAGAATTGGCTTTTTAGTGGTAAAAAAGCCCTTCTGAATGTATTTTTGTATGGTGTAGGTACACACGGCGGCAGATCAACCTATCCAAAACTGTCAAATTTCTATATTCAATTTTGAACTTTATTGTTTGGCTATATAACACAGTATACAACAAAGTATTTTTGAAAAACCAGTCGTGAAAAACGAATTTAAATCGTAAATAAAAAACAGGAAGGCTTTTTTGTTAAACATAGGCGGCTTACATTTTAGTTTCGTCTGTTCCAACTGTTATTATTTAAATGTTTATTTGCTACAAAAAAAATCAAAGTATAAAGAAAAATACTGTAACCGATGTTAAGAAAACCCCCGCTTATTATTATAAGAACAGTGAGCCGGAGTCAGGACATGAAAAAATAAAAATGAAAAAATATTCTATACATTATTTGCGCGGCCGACTGTACCTAGTACAGTCACCGCATGCTCGCATCTGCCCCACGTCTACTGTGCACCATTCAAACGTCTGTTGTCTGGTATGTTGACACTTTTGTATTACCGACTTTTTGTCGTATAGAATAGGTCAGAAGTCGATCCATTAACTAAACGAGGTAATGTTTCTTACGAATATTGTTGTGTTTGTAAGTTTAAAAAAGGCCATGTGTTTGAAACACTTTGCAGGCCTTTTTTGTTTATTTATAAACGGAAAACGGTTAGCCTTCATATCATCTGATGTTAAGTGGTAATAAGGCCGAATTGAGGCCGAATCTTTACCCGGAATCCTCGATCTGTTCCAATCCAATACCACGAAACTATGAACGCCTCGGTTGCCGAGTGGCAGAGCGCTCGGCCCGATACCCGAAGGTCCCGGGTTCAATTCCCAGGTCGAGCAAAATGTATTTCAGATTTTTCGATGCATAGCCCGGGTTTGTGATCACCAGCCCGCATTTGGCAAGCGTGGTGATTAAGCCATTACCCATCAATTGTAGTGATGACTTGATTTCAATGATGGAGGCCTTTGCCCAGCAGTGGGACAGTTATAGGCTGTTTATTTACTTACTTTACTTACCACGAAACTAATACCAATGGTATTAGTTTACTTTCATATTTATTTTGTACTAGCGGTCGCTCGCGGTTTCACGTGCGTGGTTCCCATTCCGGTAGGAATATCAGGATAAAAAGTATTCTATGTTTTAAATCCAAATTATAAACTATCTTTATGCCGAATTTCATCTAAATTCATCCATCCGTTGCAGCGTGAAGAAGCAACAAATATACACACAAACTTTCGCATTTATAAATTAGTGTGATTCCAAACGAATACTACTTTCAAAACGAATACCAAAACAGACCTCAACTGTTAAGGCACTGGCTATCTTATCTCTAGCTGCCAGAACACAATAATGCTACAAACATAGATGTTATGGACAACAAACAAACAAGCCCTACCACCAACGGAACCGAGTACACAATCATGTAGGTAGTACCCGCTGGGAATCGAACCTGGGACCTCTGTCTGGGTCTAAGCTCAATGGTCATATCTCCTAATCACATCAAAATCATCACCATCATCATCATCAGCCTACACTAGTCCATTGCTGGACATAGGCCTCACCAAGTGCACGCCACCGAGCACGATCCGCGGCTATTCTCACATCAAATCAAATCATTTATTGCATATCACATTTCAATAAATAAGATGGAATATTTAGGCAGGTAATCATGTGACACCCTGCAAGAGCACAGCAAGAGCATCGGAGGGCTATCTTAATAAAAAACGTACTTATCTAGTTTTAGTTAAAATTATTCTCTGTTATTAATAAAGGTAATGAAACAAGTTAATAGAACAAATAAAATAGAAAAAAAATAAAAAATATAGTTACATAATCATATCCTTGGTAATGCAATTGATTTGATGATGATGATGATGCAATCCTGTTATCCCTCATCAGGGACATAGGGCTCGAAGAAGAGATTTCCACTGCTGTCGATCTTGGGCAGCAACCTCCAGGTCCTTCCAGCCGATATCTGCTGATGCAGCCTCTTTTTCAACAACAAAATTACTAATTAGAAATAATTTAAATTGCTTATTAAATTGCAAGGGTTTTTCTACGTTCTTTATTTGATTGATGGTTATAAATATTTATTGACATCCAGCTCTTGCCAGCCACTTTGCGGAGATCGTCGCTCCACCAAGTATGTAGGTACTAGTATGATCTCCTAACCACATATGTTATTAAACCATGCATACATGAAACTGTTTGTTAAAAAAATATGTTGATAGTCCCGCTTACTTGATCGCTAGAACACACATGTATTAAACACTTCACTGCATCCTAACGTGTAAATGCAACTGTCAAAAATGGCTACTGTTCCTGTCATGACATACAATACGTTACTTATGCATCGTTAGTTAAGTATAGTGTTTGTTACCAGATGTTACGGATATTATAATAGTCTGAAAGATTTTTTGGAGGGAGTTTGTTGGTCTCGTGCGGCATTTTTATTAGCGTCACCGGACTTTTTTGGGGGGCGCGGGCGTCGAGAAACTTTAAGGGTTCCTCAAGCCGAAAACCGTCGAAACAACGTCAGAGGTGACGGGACATCATGGTGGGATGATGACCTGCGAAAGACTGCAGGCAGATGCTGGATGCGTCAAGCTGAGGACAGGGCGCTATGGCGCTCATTAGGGGAGACCTTTGTCCAGCAGTGGACTAAGATGGGCCGATGATGATGACGCACTAATGCATGTCCCTGCTCCCTAGATTCTTCGAGGTGTTCAGATCGGATCGGGAGTGAAACGACCCGAGGGCGCCTCAAAAGATTAGAACCTCGGCTCGGATTGACCGGGTCGTAGGGTTGGGGAGAAGTGCCCAGGTGTGTGGCGGCGCCACTTACCGCATACGCCGCACATTATTCGACACGAAGCAAACACCTTCTCAACCGTGTCAACAGATGGCGCCACAAACGCATACCAACTACGTCGCCATACTAGGACGATAAAATAGTATGGGAAGCCTGCATCGCGGTAGCGAAGTTTCACCATCTCCTTCGCTATATAGCACCTCCAACTAACATCAGTTGGAACTCGGTCCCCGAGCTATACCACCCAGCTCGGAGGAAGATCTTCCCTTTGGCCTTCCTCAATGTGGCATTCTACTTACCACTGGCATGGTCTTACTGCCTCTTTTTTTATATTAACGGGTAAGCACAGTGCCTTGATTTCACCTGATGTTAAGAGATAATAAGGCCAGTGACGGAAGCGCACTTCACCCGGGATCCTCAACTAGTGAGGCACTGGCTATCTTATCTCTAGCTGCCGGAACACAACAATGCTACAAACATTGATGTTATGTCGACATATTTAGATAAGATGGTGGTAGCTAGCCAGTCGGGCAAACAAGCCCTACCACCAACCAAACCGATTACACAAACATGTCCCGCTGGGAATCGAACCCGGGACCTCTGGGTCTAAACCGGTGGTCTTAGCCAATACACCATTAGAAGCGGTTGTGTGTTTTACTAGCAAGATCACAACAAGAACGCGTAAGCCACTGTGCCAACGGCCTCCTGAGAATACATACATTACACTAAAACTAGAGTCTTCCCGTAAAACGTGCGATTGTGAAAAATATCTTGGCTTATGGCCCCATGTGGCAGTAACGCAGTAAAACAATGAAAATGTGGTGGGAAACCTTAAAATTGGACATTCTGCAATGTTACTACATCAATGTATAAAGATACTTAATGGCGCAGAGGTTGGTGCGTAGGCTTGGCTGAGATAGTTATATAAGTAATTTGAATTGCATTGCCATACAAAAAACCCAGAGAACCCAGAGAGCTTTTCACAGTCCTTTGCTCCGAATGTGCCGTACTTACAACGACTTAAGCGTTGCTCACAGTCAATTAGACATATTTAAAGGCTACATTGTTAAAGTCAGAGCTGCATAAAAGTAAAAAAAAATAATAATAGTAAATAAATACATTTTGTTATCGTCTTTGTAAGTTTAGATAGATTGACAGGATAATACTTATATTGCAACACTATGAAACATAAACATTAGTTTAGTTTTTTAATTTCATTTAATTATTAGTGGTCCTTACCCATGAAATTGGAGTTTTTTTCTCACTTATTAACCTTTTTACCGCCAACAACTTCTATAGAAGTTCGAGATTTTCGTGCCGTCCACGCCAGCACTTCTATAGAAGTTCTTCTTTGTACCTACTTTATTAAAATACATTTATACGTTGGCGTACAGCGGGACATCGCGTGCAGGATAGTTGGGCGGTGAAAAGGTTAATAGGTGTATTACTTCTAAAAGTCAATACCGGTTGTTAATATTATTATGCACCTTCAATTACGACTATGTTACTTAGTCTTCAGTAATAACAATGATTATTAATTTTGTGTCTTTATCGTCCAATTTTTTTAAATTGCCTTTTTTTTTTGTTCGCGGAGTTGACCTTTTGTTTCATTGTAGCTTTGATGGGTCTCAATTTTTTCTCTTTTCATTATCTGCTATATTTAGCTAGTGAAACAAACACACTACTCTACAATTTTTATAGTGTTAACATAAATAGATGCTAAGAAAATTAAAAAAAAACGTTAGTATGAAAATAAACTTTTATAAAAAATCTTCATTCAAAACTCCAATTTCATAGGTCCTTTGAATAACCAAAAATGTAAAAATGTACAATAACATTACTAGATACATACATTACTACATAACTAGATTAAAAACAGTTGTTACAAAGTATATATAGATAAGGGTAGTATCTAGTTCTAAACTGTTTTATTAAAATTGTATTGTAATGTTTTGATATCTACCTGTTTGTGTTGCAAATAAATAAGATAAGAGAGGGATTAGATAAGAGACACGTTTAAAATAGTAGGCGGAGTGACGATCTCAGCAAGATAGCTGGCAAGAGCTGGGTGAGAGTAGCCGCGGGTCGTGCTTGGTGGCGTGCACAAGGAGAGGCCTATGCCCAGCAGTGGACTAGTATAGGTTGATGATGATGAAAATAGCAGAATTGAGTGGTCTCAATTTTATGTAAGAATCGTGTAACTGTTTGTTAACTTAGAAAGCCAAAATTCGTGTTGTGTGGACAGACTTACGAGCCTCGAACGAGCGCGCTTCTAGCGTTTGGCTCGTGCTCGACGTGCTCCGCCTATTGTCGGTTTTTTAACGAACACAAAGGGATTTGCATCGCTTGCAGTCAGGGATGTTATGCGTACCATAATTATGGTACACGTACCATAATTCAGGCCTTCGTACCATGTACCATGGTACTTCCATTATGGTACGCAAAAGTACCATAATTTTGACATCTAGCATTAAAACCTCAGATTAAAACATAATTCCCCGTTATGGATGTAACACACCTACATTCTAAAAACTTTAATAATATTCAAGAATGGGCAGTATGGCTTAATGTCTTCGCCTGTAATACAAAAGGACGAAATTTTTTACTAGCACAGTATTAATACTAGGTACAGGCGGCGGCAGATCAACCTACCCAAATCTGTCAAATTTCTCCAATGAATATTGATCCTTATAACCAAACACTAAAGTTCAAAATTGATTGTAGAAATTTGACAGTTTTGGGTATGTTATGTATGTATTACTTGTAAGAAAAATTACTTTGACACTGGCTAAATATTCTAATTGCACGAATCCATCAACTAAAAAAAAGCAAAAAAAACAAAGCGTACCATGGTTTTTTCTAAAGTACCATAATTTTGAAAGGCCGTTGTCATAGTTTTTGAGTTGGCTCATAACATCCCTGCTTGCAGTGCGCATGCGCAGTGCGCTGCTGGATGCGTTGAGTGACAGACGTTTCGATCGAGCTCATCATGGAAACGTGAACAGAAGATGTTTGTTTGCAATTAATTGAATTACTTATATCTAAATAATTCAATGATATGGTTGGTACGTTGGACCCACAACATGAGGATTACTATAAAAAAATAAGAAGTTTGATGCATGGTTGCTGCAATAGCCCACTCGTCCATACCCGCCACGCACACTGCGGAAAACTTTGTTCGAGGAGAGTGATTGTTGTAGGCTTGTACGTCCACACTTGACACCGCGAGTAGAGCGGCTCGGCTCGTGCTCGGCTCGTCTAGCGTAGACCCACCTTTACAGGTTGCTAGGGCTCCGCAGAATATCAGCGTTGCAGGTGATGTTCATGGGTCCTTTTCGGTTTCGCTTTATATCTTATATCCTACTAATATTATAAACGCGAAAGTTTGTAAGTATGGATGGATGTTTGTTACTCTTTCACGTAAAAACTACTGAATGAATTTGAATGAAATTCGGCATACAGATAGTTTATAACCTCAATTAACACATAGGATACTTTTTATCTCTATATTCCCACGGGAACGGGAACCGCGCGGGTGAAACCGCGAGCGGCCGCTAGTATTATATTTTACCTATATTCTTGTATATTATTAATTTATCCTTTATTGTAAACACGCTTGCACATCAAGCTACCACAAACTGTCAAATTTCTTCAATAGACTTTGAATTTTATGTGTATGGCATAAGGTTGAACTTTTATTTAAGAAATTTGACAGATTTGTTTATATTAATGTGCAGTCTGCAGGTGTCTGTACTGTACGTATAAAAACACATTAAAGTGCACGTTATACAATACATATACAAAGGTGAGCTTATCTCTAGAAGAAATCTCTTCCAGGCTATCCTAGCTATGTTGTGGTAAGGAAGTCTGCGGGACTATTCTACAATAATTATTGACTGATATCATAAATACATACTTAAACTAATCATCAATATTTTCATTTTGATTTGTAACCTATAATAGACCTAATTTAAAGTCGAAAAATAATTTGACATTATCACAAGTATAAAATACCTAAATTTGTTGTTTGTCCGCGACATAGATACGGCGAGAGTTAATGCCCCACTTAGTCCGCCCGCAGTGGACATTACTCACAATGTACGGAAACGCCAAGTGACTGCAACTTTACGTTGCATTACCACTATGTTACTGTTTAACTTTCTGAAGAAACCGACATAATGTCGTAGTGAATACATCATCATCATCAAGCTGAGCTGAGCTGATGATCAGCTCATTTTATGTCCCCACTGCTGGGATGGATGGATATTGAGAACGGGCCATAAACCACTCCGCGGGCCCAGGGTGGATTGGTGGTTGTTAACGACTGCTAATGCAGCCGGGACCAACGGCTTTACGTGCCTAAGCACGGAGGGGCTCGAGATGATATATTTTGGTCACTCATCCGATGACCGGCCTTCGCGAAAGTTGCAAAGTTGCTTAACCTCAGCACTCGCAGACCGGGCGCGTTAACTGCGCCTTCAAGCTCCTCTAATAAATAAAAAAACAAAATAAATATTCAACAACGTCACATACATTGCTCTGACTCCAAAGAAAATAGCTTTATGCACTTGTGTTATTGAAATCAGGAACAACGACGACGGTACCACAACCACCCAGACCCGAGACAATTTAGAAAAAGTTCGTTTTTAAGGTTCCGTACTGTAGTGATCGGG
The DNA here is from genome assembly GCA_947562085.1 of Eudonia lacustrata. Lineage (NCBI taxonomy): Eukaryota > Metazoa > Arthropoda > Insecta > Lepidoptera > Crambidae > Eudonia > Eudonia lacustrata. The sequence goes on along the minus strand of OX387336.1, from coordinate 7,595,622 downwards.
ACTGCTTGGAGGCGCGGACCTACTGGCAGCCGTCGCGTTCTGAGTTTGAATGAAATTAAAACGAGACGCGGCGGAAGAAAGGAGAATCGGGTTGAGCATCGACGGCTGGTGCGGCTTCGACGCATTAATAGAATTATCATTATTGTAATTTCTTGGAAACATTCAATATATAAAAGTATATTCTCTAATTCTTTTTAATTCACGCCCCCACATAAGTAGCAATCATTCGGGTTGTCACAGTTGGTGGAGGTGCCGGACTACGCCGCACATAGATTCCGGATACTTACATTCCATAATTTTAGCTAGGGCCAGTCACGGATAGTAGCCGTGTAGACTAGGCTTCAAGAAAGAAAGGCGATAAAAGGCGTTGCAGGGATCAACGGGTGTTTTTGCAAAAGTAGTGTGTTGAGATTTTCGCACACACGGAAGAATCCGTACAAGAAGTTGTGTGCTGAGACGCTCGCACACACAGAAAAAGCTGTTGACTGGAAAACAGGCGATATATAATTTATAATTTTATAATGTTCTAAATATGCAACCATGCCGAGCGTGGAATATTTTGGTGGATTTGATGGTGGATCAATCGCTGATTTCGCACGCGAATTCAAGATTTGTCTTTAATTCTTCGCGTTTATCTAAGAGGAGCAGCTCGATATTTCTATGATACGATATATGAGCCTGAGATACCCTTAGATGACATTCTGTCATTGCTGGACAAAGAGTTCCCTCCGACTTATTGTCAGCCATCTCCCGTAGCGTTTACTCGGAGAGATGAAGAATTTTCGCCACGCAATGTACGTGAAAATAATGCTTCAATTTTCACTAGCGCAAGTAGAAGCAATTACAGCCGTCTTGATGGACGACACCGACAGCGAGGAGACAAATTGAATTGGCGCTCCAATAGAAGAGGAGACGCTGACTTACGCACCGAGTACGAGTTGCGAACACCGTCTCCAGTGCGCGCACCCAGCGTGGACACAAGCACTGTGATCCAAGCGCAGTCACCGGTCCAGCGCGCGCCGAGCGTAAAGACACACGTAATGTCTCGAACGCAGTCACCGCCACGAGCTTCGAGTGCTGAGATACGCTCCGAGCCCCGAGCACGGTCGCCAGAACGCGCATGCTCCAAAGTAGAAGTTACGTTATCTAATTGTGTTAATTCCCCAATATCCCCGATTCCCGATATTGTAGCTGTAAAACTTATTTTAAAAGACGATGGTAAGAATGAGAATCAGTTCTCTGTTGCTCCAATCCCAAATCAAGCTTTTATCAATTTATGTAATTCTAATAACGTGTCTAGTTCTTTTAATGTGTGTTGCGTAGAGATAGAGAAGGTGGCTATAGATGGTCAGGATTGTAACCTAGTAGGTGAGTTAGGAAGCGAGATCGCTCCTCCTGCATCCTGCGACGACGGGTTGCAGAACTTACAAAATAAAGGTTCTGATGCTTTTAATAATTTAGAGGTCACTAGTCTACAGGAAGATAGTGCGAGCAGATGCGGAAGCGCTTTATTAGTTGAAAGTGTATTAGACGATAAGGTGGGCAGCTCAGATGTTGGTAAGGTAGTAGCTTTGCCAGGAGATAGGTCTTCAGACATGCTGTTGGAGCCACACGATGACGCATCGCCAGCTGTTCATGTAGGTTGGTCTAGAACCTTATCCAAGGTTCGGGAGAAGTGCAGTTTTCCGGAAGCAGAAAGTAAAGCTGAAAGGAAGGTCACGAATTATGTTAGAATTCGTGGTAGGAGTCGGGTGAGGAATAAAATTTTGCCACGAGCTAGTAGTAGGTTTAAGGTTTCGAAGGTTTATTTTTATAAGGTCGAATCTAGGAGGACGCAGCACAAGCGGAGAATTCGCAATGCAAGAAAGGCTGCAGGTCAGGTGTTCAGTCCAGGTCGTTTGGAGAAGGTCTTTACCCCAGGGCGATCCACTGGCCAAACATATAGATTAGCTAGGGTTTTTGATAAAGCTTTTCGTGTTTCTTAGCATATTCTATCATTTTTTTTAGTAATTTATAATTGCGTCGTAATTTTATTAATTTGTTCATTTAATTTGTTGTTGTCATTATAGGATTGACATCGAGTTGTCATTTGAGCAGATGTCAAATGCCTTCTATAGAGGGGGATGAGAGCAAAGAGTTTTGATGATTTTTGCTCGATGACGCGTGTAAGGTGCACGATGTAATTTGAAGTCGATGTCATTATGAAAGAGTTGTTATAATGATAAATAAACTTAATGAAGTTTTGAAAAAGTTGTTGTCATGACAAGTGTCTATGTGATGTTTGGACACTCTGTTATTAATAATTTATTATTGTTATAATTGACGTAGTTTAGACGTGTGCACTAACGAATTGAGTTCCAGAAAACGAAGCCCGTAGTATAGTTACTGGTCGTTAAAGTAACCGTCGTGATTATGAGCTTTGGTTCGTTTACTGAAACTCACCAACGGACTTATATAATCCGGTGAGGTGTTCGAGTCGAACACACTCAGGGCAACTAAATGTTTATAATTATTTACGGTTATGTTTACGATAGAAGTATCCAGGGAACGTTAGATGTAGGTGTCGTTTGATTGTTATATGGTGTAAAAACTATGTTTTATAATCTAATGTATCTCTAGATGTTAGGCAGGTAATGGGGAGAAATTAATACCTACTGTTTAAATTGTCGATTTAATGTAATGTCACTTTTTAGTAAGTTCGAGGACGTTTTTAGTGAAGTTTTCTGTCTTCGAAGTCCCTACCACGAATCCCAGGATTATTAATTATTATAAATAATTATTAATTGCCGAGGTTAAGGAAAGAAACGCACATAAGCGTATATAAATGAAAACGCGAGGGTGTGGTAGTGACTAGCAGCCAAGAGTTGCAACTTTGTCCTTTCTTCACATAAGGCAGGGATATTCTCAGCTGTTTTTTTACCTTTGTTACAGAACACGACGTCTGCCGAAGGGGCGTAGCTCCTGTAGTGATCGGGACTGCTTGGAGGCGCGGACCTACTGGCAGCCGTCGCGTTCTGAGTTTGAATGAAATTAAAACGAGACGCGGCGGAAGAAAGGAGAATCGGGTTGAGCATCGACGGCTAGTGCGGCTTCGACGCATTAATAGAATTATCATTATTGTAATTTCTTGGAAACATTCAATATATAAAAGTATATTCTCTGATTCTTTTTAATTCACGCCCCCACATAAGTAGCAATCATTCGGGTTGTCACAGTACCCAAGGGTAAAACGGGAATCCTATTACTAAGACTCCGCTGTCCGTCCGTCCGTCCGTCTGTCCGTCTGTCACTCGGATGTATCTCATGTACCGTGATAGTAGACCGTTACATTCAACAAGTTCAGGCATGTAAAATTGTCTCTATGGTTGTTTGTACCTCTTTGCTGGTTTTGTAATTGAAGGACGTTACCTAAACGTGTTGAATATTGTATTGAAAAAAACGGTGGTCACTTCGAACACCTACTAAAATAAATTAAAGTATGTGAAAACAATGCATTTTATTCATTTTAGACATCATGTTTCATAGAGCCATTTACTGCTTAAGACCTACACAATCGATATCTATCGAATCGATTTCAATGAGACACCCTGTATATAGGTACCTATTATACAGTCGAATTAAGAAACCTCCTTTTTTGAAGTCGATTAAAAATTAATGCTAAGCGCAAAGCTCGAGACGGCTGAATGGATTTGGATCAAATTTTGCACATAGACGGACCATGACCCGGACTACGACATAGGATATTTTTTATCTCGGTAACAGAATCCTGTGAGATAGTGTAGTCTTCGCGAACGAAGTCGCGGGCGACAACTAGTACAAAGTAAATAAAGTCCATTTTGTCTTTGACAGGTGACGGGAAACGCACAGATAAAAAAAAAACAAATGGGTACCTACCAACATAAAACAAAGAGGTTCGAATTGTAAATCACGAAAAAGTTAAACAAGCGTTCGAATTTCAAAGGCAGATATTAAAAAAAAGAAAGAAAAAAGCGAGCGGCCTAGAACGGTCATAGATAATGAAACGTTCTCGCGCCAGTGTGAATGACGTACCTTAAAAAGTGTTTGACAGCCAAATTACGGCTTGGATGCGCCCGCGCCGCTCCGCGCGTTTTTAACTTAGCATGTAGTGCAGGAGATAGGATGGTAATGGAGACATGTTGCAATAACGTACTCAACTACCAGATGTCGATATTTTGTGTATGTATCCGTTTTGCTAATAGCGTTATTAATTTTTTAGATCACGTTATCACCAGCTCATTTTATATCCCCACTGCTGGGGCAGGAGCCTTCCCTATGGATGGATAGGGAGAAACCATATACCACCACGTGAGCCTAGTGCAGATTGGTAGTTGTTAACGACTGCTAATGCAGCCGGGACCAATGGTTTTAAATGTCTTCCGAAGCTCGTAGGAGCTCGAGATGATAAATTTTAGGTTACCCATCCGATCAATCAATCTGCAATCGCAGACAGGGCGCGTTAACCACCGCGCCATTTTGATAATTAATTAATCAACTCAATACATAATATGGAGAGCAATAAATGACTGAATTGAATTGAATCGAATTATCTACACGAAGTGTTATTGATCTACTTCACGCTTTGGTTGTAACTATAAGTGCATTATAGCTCGAGAGAATACTCACAAAAGTGAAAAGTTATTTCGACTTTGAGGGTAGTAAGTTCAGAGTGACGCAATACCGCTGGCTTGCAGTGTAAATAAAATAAAATAAATAATAAAAAGTTTATTTAATAACATTAACATACAATGTCATAAAGTGTTTTCAAATTACAATTGAAGTTAATACATGCTAAGGTTGTATCGATTAACGCTTGCAATTTAATCAAATTTAATCAATAGATTGTCTACAAGACAGGCCCTGTCTTGTAGACAATCTATTGTCACACGTTGTCAGAGTCTGTTTACGCGACTAAAAAAAATAAATAAATCACAAACTACTAGAAAAATTAAACGAGTCTTCTGGGGCCTCGGTAGCTCAGTAGTCAGAGCATTGGACCGGTTATCCAAAGGTCGAGGGTTCGATTCCCACTTGAACTTCTTGAGGCTGGTTGATTTTTTCTAGTAAAAATCTTGTGTCCTATAGTAGTCATGACTCTAAATCCAAAATCCGTTCGGCCGTTCTCAAGTAATGCGCTTATCAACGAAAAGCTTGTAATTTAACAGTGCGCAATATCTATATCTATTTATTTTTGTAAAATAGGGTAAAAAAATTAAATGCCTAGCCGACCCAGCCAGGAATCGAACCTGGGTCTTTCGCAATCCGGGCGGCTGCACTGACCATTATGCTACCGGGAAAGCTGACTGAAGCACTGAACTTTTACACTGCTTTTTTAAATTTTGAGTGCTAATATCGGCACAGTGCCATCTATCCAACGGCCATTGCAACCGATGGCTATGCAGATTCATCTTTGCAGATGAAATACCACAAATTTGATAACACAACGCTATAGTAAATTTGACTTTTTTTATTTTTAAGTGCTAATTGCGGTACTGAAGCTAAAATATTGAATATTTTATAAATATTCTATTCGATAGTTTGTGGTACTCTGATGCGCAGGCGTCTGTACACCAGCTCTTGGACTAAACTCCCTCCATGATGCGTAAAAAATATCGTTCTTGACAAGCAAAACGTTATGTTTCCCTTTAGTTCAGTTATTTATCCGTAAAGGGTTTAACCGTCCAATTTGTATTAATGGTTTTAATTGTATCCCTTCGTATTTATCGATTATTACAAAGGAATTTTATAATACAGCCTTAGGTGTGTGTTATAAAACATTTGCGTAAATGTGTGTGCCATGATGTTAAGGGGTTTACAATAAATCCTTTTTAATGTTTATGTGGCTCTGTGGTGTAGTGGTGAGATAACTCAGACCCAAAGGTCCCGGGTTCGATTACCAGCGGAGATACTCGGTGTGGTTAAAAATAGAATAGAATAGAAACATTTTATTTGTACCTAATACATCCATCACACACATTACAAAAATAAAATAAAAAATAAAAAAACAACAAAAATAAAATAAAAAATAAAAAACTTATTAGATCTATTGACCGTTCCCATAAGCCCACAGTTGGAGGACATCTATTATTTGTAGGTCTTTAGTTTTTAATTTTCTAATTATTTTTCTGTTTTTTTTTTCAATTTAAGATGAGAAATGTGTCTTTTTGTTGTGTACAAATTTAAGGTATTTAAATTAATTTATTATAGTAAATGTTTAGTAAACTGTATTAAAAACAACAATAACAATAACAAATAGAAATGTTGATACATGTGTGCTGCAGAAGCACAAAAGGGCGATAGCTCAGTGGCTGATTTTGCTTATACACAAAAATATGAAAGTGTATATGCAAAGCACTAATTAGGTTAATTAGCGGCTCAATGTGATCTCCAAAGTAAGGATATTGATCACCCATCTAGGCATTGACCACGTGCAACGCGGATAAGCATTTGCGATCGTTGCTAAGAAATTTTAAAAGCTTCATCACCACCACCAGCTTATTTTATTTCCCCACTGCTGGGGCACGAGCCTTCCCTGTGGATGGAAGCACCATAAGGAGAACGGGCCGTAAACGACCACGCGGATTGGTGGTTGCTAACGACTGCTAATGCAGCTGGGACCAACGGCTGCAATGTGCCCTCTGAATCACAAAGGGGCTCGAGATGATACATGTATGGTCACCCATCTGACGACCGGCCCTTGCTTAAGTTATTCAGCAATCGCAGACCGAATCCGTCTAACTCTGCGCCATCGACCTTTTCCTAAATCGTACAGGGGTGCATAACATTTTTAAATTACCAAAAAATCTCGTTCGAGATACAAGAAGAAAAAAATCGTCTTTTTTTACCACCGCACCAAGTGAGAAAGATTCCAGTCTGTCACCTTAATTATACAGAATAAACCAAAGGGCATAGCTGACATACCATCAAACTGTGTTTATGGTGAAAGATTTAAAAGGTTTAATACTTAATTGTTGGCAAATATTTTAGCTTAAATCCTTAAGGATTTGTTGTTGTTTTTTAAGCCTCTTCAAATATCAGACAAACCACATTGTAGACGATAAGAGACATTATTATCACCATCATCTTGGCCCCCGATCCGACCTGAACTCCTTGGAGAATCTAGTAGGGAATGCGGACATGCACTACTGCTTATGAATTAAAATAAATATCAGCCCCTAATAACATTGAAATTTCAGTAGGTATATAAAAAAAACGAGCGAGCCTTACATCAGTCGCATCATAATTTTTAAATTTTATTTGGAGCACACCTATGGGCGTGTTTCGTGGAATACTTTAGGTGTGCTTCGTCTGGGTATGCTTTGTTAAAAAAAAAACTCAAAATAAAAAAAAAAAATGAGCTGATGATGATATTCGACATAAAACAAATTTTATAAAATAAAACAAAACCGCAGACATGACTCTTCACTTTCCCGCCAAGAAGTCCCAAAATGACCTTTGATAGTCAAATGACACAATATGCCACATATAATAATGATATGTCATGTTCTATCAATTTTAAATTTACAAAATGGCACGCACTTGCGCGTTTCCCCGACTTCCTGTCACACTGTTACACACCTGCTTCCGTCACATTTCACGAAATCACTCCCACAAATTGTTTATATAGAAAGCGAGTGGAAAGATGTTACACAACAATTAATATCAGCCCAATAACATTGAAATTTCATTACGTATATAAAAAATATTATCTGACAATTTTTAATACTTTCTGGAATATTTAATTTAGAAATAGGTATCTTATAGCTGTTGCGGTTGTACTACATTGCAATTTAAATTAAATGTAACATTTATATGCATACATGAATTTATACATACATTAACAACATACATTAACACTATTTATTTTTGTGACCTTATTTTTTTATTTTTTTTTTATTTTTAATTTTTTTATTGCTTATTTTAATAATATTGGTAGGCTGGGACAAGCCAAAAGACGTCTACTGTTGGACATGGGCTTGATAGGCATTTTGCTTCATAGTCTATATAAGATTTAGTTCAAGTGCTGCATGGTCATATTGCCAGGTAGACATTTTGCTTCATAGTCAATATAAGATGTAGTTCAAGTGCTGCATAGTCACATTGCCAGGTAGACGTTTTGCTTCATAGTCAATATAAGATGTAGTTCAAGTGCTGCATGGTCATATTGCCAGGTAGACATTTTGCTTCATAGTCAATATAAGATGTAGTTCAAGTGCTGCATAGTCACATTGCCAGGTAGACATTTTGCTTCATAGTCAATATAAGATGTAGTTCAAGTGCTGCATAGTCATATTGGCAGGTAGACATTTTGCTTCACAGTCAATATAACATGGAGAAAATCGGCATTAGGGGTATCCCATTAAAGCTACTAACTGATTACCTGAAGGGCCGATCCCAGAGTGTAAAAGTAAACGGTTACATAAGCACTGACACTAAAATCGAGTACGGGATACCTCAAGGCAGCGTCCTGGGCCCTACATTATTCTTAATATACCTTAATGATTTAACTAACCTTGATATTAAAAAAGGACAAGTGTTCTCATATGCGGACGATATAGCCATTGTTTTTAATGGCACATCCTGGAGTTCAGTTTTCGAAGTAGCTGAGCGTGGTCTCTACAAGGTCGCAAGTTGGCTTAAATCCGCCCTCCTTACCCTAAACATTGCAAAGACAAATTATGTTTGTTTCGCCACTAATAAAGGCTCACTCCCTCCAACTTACTTAAAACTAAAACTCCATCACTGTGATTTCAATAATACATTAAGCTGTTCGTGCGATGTTGTTGAATCAGTTACATGTGTAAAGTACCGCGGGGTGATCCTGGACTACCGTATGTCCTGGCATAATCAAATTGACAATTTAAGTAACAGGATTCGAAAACTCGTTTGGGTCTTTAAAAAGCTAAGACACGTCACCCAAATTGACCTTATAAAGCGTATTTACCTTGCATTGGCACAAACAGTTATGAGCTATTGTATACCCTTATGGGGTGGTGCCTCTAAAATCAAATTTCTTGAAGCAGAAAGGGCCCAGAGATGTTTACTTAAGACCATGCTTTTCAAACCGTATAGATTCCCCACTGACGAATTATACCAAAACTATAACATTTTATCTAATAGAAAACTTTATATAATTAATTCAGTACTTAACTACATCAGTCCTTGCCTTACACGCCCGCTCAAACAAAAAGAAGACATTATAAAGTAGCCCAAGTTCCTTATTGTAGAACTTTATTGGCACAGCGTCAGTTTCATGCTCACTCTGCTTATCTCTATAATAAGCTAAATGACAGATATAAGATCTTTAACCTTCCATTCATCGAATGCAAAAACATTTTGGTTAATGGGCTTGTGACAATTGGATATTGTGAGACTGAGGAGTTATTATTCAAGAGTGTTTTCTAAGTCGTTAACACACACACACACACCCTCACAATAAAACACACACACACCCTCACAATAATACACACACACACACACCCTCACTCACACAAACACACACACCGTCACTCACACACCATCAATCACACACATACCCTCACGCACACACCCTCACACACGGATATGTACGCACACAAAGTTTTCATTGTAATTAATTAGCCATAAGTAAAATAGTTTATTTACAACTGTACTTGCTCTCTGTATCTTAAACCTAGTTATTGTATCTTGGGAAGAGCAGAACCTCCCACTACAAGCTTGGTTACAAGTTTCCTGGGTTGGTTCTGGCCATTGCATATATTTTGTATCTAATGTTAATGAAATAAACTATTTTTTTTTATATGATGTAGTTTAAGTGCTGCATAGTCACATTGCCAGGTAGACATTTTGCTTCACAGTCAATATAAGATGTAGTTCAAGTGCTGCATAGTCACAAATTGCCAGGTAGACATTTTGCTTCACAGTCAATATAAGATGTAGTTCAAGTGCTGCATAGTCATATTGCCAGGTAGACATTTTGCTTCACAGTCAATATAAGATGTAGTTCAAGTGCTGCATAGTCACATTGCCAGGTAGACATTTTGCTTAATAGTCAATATAAGTTTTAGGCCAAATTTCACGAAGACGTTTTCATTTTTAGGCAGCATGATCTATAAAGGTTTAAAACTTTTACTATGAAATGAAATGAAATGAAATGAAATGAAATGAAATGAAATGAAATGAAATATATTTAATTTGCGCTTGAGAAAGGTACATTTTTGGTCTTATTCTAGTTTTCTTCTCTTTCTCAGCTGACAATGTAGCATGCAAATAACTTTAAATGACAATGACTAAATATTCCAATTAATTACATACACATAAAAATACAAAATTAATACTCCAAAATGTCAAATACCAATTAAATTACATTATAATAAAAATACAAAATTAATTACTAAAAATTGTTGTACTAAATATTCAAAAATATGTCAAAAATATGTCAAAACAGTATTATAACCACAGCGCAGCGGCCTAACTTAATCTGTGGAGCTTGTAAACTTCACTTCTCTATGGTAGTCCATGCCATAGAGGAAAAAAGAAAGTTTGTGAAAAGTTACAGTTGTCAAAAGTTACTAAAATATTTGCAATTCAAATAAAATAATATACAGAAATAAAATAATAATAAAAGTCAAATGATTTATCAAGTTTGGTCAAGGTGAATAGTATTTTACAGACATCAAAAGAAATTAATATGTCGTTAACTTATAAGAAAAATAAAACTAAAATATTTGCTTGCACACATCTAGGTACACATCTTACATTTATTAAGTGTATGTGTAAGAAAATCTTTCACTGAATAAAATAGGTGAGCCATAAGCCATTTATGTAACTCTGCTAGAAATTGTTTTACAATAAGTTTTCTAATTGTTTCAGGCAATTTATTAAAAATACTTATGCACATCCAGAAACAATTCTTTTGCATACGAGTGCTTTTTGGAACAAAGGACGACATCAACCTTTTTCCATTTCTAGTGTTTCGGGGATACATATCTTGTGCTGTTTCAAAATAATGATGGTTAAGTTTGACAAATTTGGCTATTTCAAAAATGTATAGACATGGCAGGGGTAAGACTTTTAACCTTTTGAATAAGGGTGCACATGGCTCATCTGGTGCAGTGCCACAGATTGCCCTAATACATTTTTTTTGAGCGATAAATGCTTTATTTGTGTCTGTGCTGTTTCCCCATATGATTAAACCATAACGGAGGATTGACTCAATATATGCAAAGTATGCTGTGAGTGCTGCACTTTGAGAGGCTACTTTAGTGAGTTTATATAGTGCAAAAGTAAATCTATTTATTTTACAACATATGTTTGTGATCTGTTGCTTCCAGTCCAACTTATGATCAATTTGTATACCCAGAAACTTAGTTATATTTGTGCCATGTAGTCCTAGTCCTTGATAGTGTACATTTAACGTTTGATAAGGTGTATTATTAAAATTCATGAAATAAGTTTTGTCAATATTAATGAAAAGGTTATTATCTTTAAGCCAATTTATTATTAAGTTGATTGTATTGTTAATTTCATTACTATGGTCATTTAATGTCAATTTCTTACTTGTAGTCACTATGATTGAGACATCATCCGCAAATAAGATGCAGCGGTGCTTTGTCAGTTTTGGTAAGTTATTTATATAAGTGAGGAACAAAAATGGGCCCAAGACACTCCCCTGGGGCACCCCAAACTTGATTTCTTTAAACTCAGATAGATATTTTTGGGTTATATTATTTTTATCGAGTTTAGCTACTTCAACGGCTTGCATCCTATTGCTCAAATAAGTTTTTAGCCAATTTAGTGCCGGCCCCCTAATGCCGTTGTTTTCCAACTTTTTTAGTAGGGTGTCATGTAAGCAATAATCGAACGCTCTAGACATGTCAAGGAAAAGAGCTGTTGTGTACCTATTATTTATTTTATTTATTTTCATTTATGTTCATTAGTATTTCATTCACTAGGTTGAATATGGCATGGGTTGTGGATTTCTTTTTTTGAAATCCGAATTGATCTTGATTTAATATACCATACTTTTCAAAAAACACCATCAGTTTCTCAAGTACAATTTTTTCATAAACCTTTGATATGATTGAGATTAGTGTAATGGGTCTGTAGTTGTCAACTACTGTTTTTTCATTTTTTTTATGCAAGGGTTTGACTAGTGAATACTTAAGCCTGTCTGGGAAGGTCCCAGAGGATATTGATAGGTTTATAAGAAATGTTAGAACAGGGGCTATTTCTTCATTGCATGCCTTCAGAACCTTTGTACATATGTTGTCATACCCTTCAGAGTTTGTGTTTTTGAGGGACTTAATAGTTTTTCTAACACAGTACTCATCAACAGGAGTCAGATAAATGGAATTTATCAGATTACTAGTTTTCCCATGCAAGTCATTATTTGTTTTCGCATGCGTGACACCTGTGATATTGATAAAATGGTCATTGAACTTATTGGCAATTTCTATTGGATTATTTATATTATGTTGATTATAGTCTATAGTTTCAATATAATTGTTACATGTCGGTTTGGTATTTGTCTCCTCGTGTATAATTTTCCATGTAGCTTTGCATGTGTTTTTTTTACTATTATTAAAGATATATTTATTATTTGACTGTTTTTTTGCCTGTAGTATGCATCGTTTTAGTATTTTTGAGTATGTTTGATATTTCTTTTTTGTGTTGTATGTTTTCCTTTTATAGTGATTAAGACGGTGCGCTCTACTTGTTGCACAGCTTTTTTTAATACCCTTAGAGATCCAGTGCTGGTTAGAGTTAGTGTTTATTGTGACTTTGCAAACTGGGAAACATAATTTATAAAGTAAACAGAACCAGTCATGGAATTTATTAAATGCTTCATTAGGATTACTTTCATTATATACATCTGTAAAAGTGAGGCATGAGAGATGTGTTCTGAACTTAATGATATTTTCGTCAGAATAACCTCTCTTAAATGTATGTATTTGTTTAGCTATTTGTGGTTTTCTTTTGATGTGGAAACTAAGTATCTGTGCAGTGTCATGGTCAGATAACCACAACGGAAGGATTGTGCTCTTTGCACCTTTTATATTACTAAAAATGTGGTCAATGCATGATAAGCCTCTTGTTGGTTGGGTTATATGTTGCTCTAGATTATAATTATTTAATATGCCTTTTAGTTTGGTGGTAATGTTGTTGTTTTGTAAAGTGTTTATATTAATGTCCCCAACAATAATTATTCTTTGTTTGTGATGTTTATGTTGGTATATGTACAATAGTTGTTCAAATTTTTCTAAGAATAAATCAAATATGGGACCAACACCGAAAACACCTGATCCATATGTTATGTATTAACTAACTAGATCAAAATGTATGAAAACAGTTGACATAAAATGCGCATGCGTATAACGCGTTTGTACGAAGCTTATCTTCTACAGTCTCCTGATTTGTTTTTCACGATTTCATAGTTATTGGAACGTGACAATGCGTATTTTTTCGAATCGCCCGTACCTTCTAACATAAAAGTTATTTTCTAATAACTCGAGAGTACTTATCAAAATAAAGATATTGTAGAACGGTTAAATACTACAAGAATAATCATAACATTTTCGCTAGAACAACTAACAATTAAATAACCCAAATTTGAGCCCCACAACGGTCGGCTGCGTCCGTCAGATAGCTTATTGTGCGGTGGGCGGCGGCGGTAATATATATTTAATTGTGACGCCCAGCCTACGCCCATTTTGAATTTGGTGCAGTGACTGTAGAACAGCGGAGGTGTGGAGTCGTCAGCAAAATATTTATTTTTACAAGCTAAGTTTTTTGCTGGGTTCTTTAAGAAGAACCCAGCACTTGGAAGTTTGTTTTTACTAAGGTAAAAACAAACTTCCGAACCAGCAGTAGAATCACATTAAGTATATACCTATAGTTTATACATTATATAGTATTACTATTATTGTGCGTAGTCGTGTTATTTTATTATGACGCGACGACGACGAGGTGACAATAGTAACACTCCCGTCCGCAGAAACATCGAATTACTGAACGATACGATCATGTCTTGTGACGAGTCACTGAGCGACACAGCGAACATCTCACACCATCCTGACACTGAGACCAAAGTTACCAACACCGATGCGACCGTTGCTCCAATTTCGTTAACGCAACTCAGCAATCTATTAGATCAGAAATTGGATAAAATAAAGGAAAGCTTAACACATCACATTGAAAGCACTATCAAGCGGGAAATAAACTCAGTTTTGCAAGATTGGAAAGGCGAACTGGATAAAGCGTTCCATAATGTACATGCACAAAAAAAAGAACTTGAGGATCAAATAACGTCAGCGTCCCAGAAGATAAAAGAATTAGAAAATGACAGAACAAAGTTAGAACTTGAGCTCAATATACAAGCTCAATTGTTTCTGCGTAACGAGGTGGAAATATCCGGCATGTTTGAGACTGCAGGAGAGAACCTGTTTTACAACATAATACTGCTAACTCATCTAGTTGGAATGAAGCTGGAAGACAAAGACATAGACTCAATTTCCAGAGTTGGAGCGCCTCGGAGACACTCACCTGTTGGTTCCACAAACAGTGAAGCCAAATTAAATCTTCCCAGGCCGGTCGTCCTTCGCTTTACGCGACGTGCGACGCGCGACGACTTCATTAAAGCATGCAAGAGTCGTAGAAACATTTCAACCAAAGATATAGAACTAAATGGTCCTGAAACTACGTTGTACGTGAATGAAAGACTTACTGCGGTCAACAGGAATTTATTTCGTGACGCCAGACTACGGGCAAAGCAGAAGAACTTTAGACACTGTTGGACCAAAGGAGGAACCATTTACGTACGGGCTTTTGACGGAGCCCACGCAAAAACTATTAAGAATCCCGCCGATCTCGACAGAGTTTTTGGTGCAGCCGATGATGGAGTGCAGATCCCAGAGGCTTCGCGTTCAGCAGGCGCCAAGACCAACCAATAATTCTCGTTGTTTAAAAACTTTACTTACTTTAATTTCCACATTTTTATTTTTGTTTACTTTTGTTACGTTTGAGGGCAATGGCCACAAACTCCAAATAATACACTCACCACAGTTATTCATTACAAAACACTATACACGTTTACCAAACACCTATTTCAAGTTAAACTTTATTCACATTATTCCGGTTTCCAAATTCTTATCCAAATCCACACGTAAAATTATTACTTTACATATCCAATCAGATTTAGTTAACCTAAAACGAGTCGTAATTGTACAAGGCACACTAGATGATACCCTTTCCTCTACTTACTACAGCGGCCTATTTTGGCTGTTATTTATAATAATTCCTAAAGGAGCTTACTCCACTAGGTGGAGTACGCTCCAACAGTAATGATTTTTCGCGGTACAGTTGGGGAAGAAATAGACGACTCGTTGAATACTGATTGTGTATCTTTAAGTCGTTTGGAAGAATGTTCTACGCACATCTCCAGCTCAAAATGGGATTTTACATTACTGAATTATAATATAAGGAGTCTAAACAAAAACTTTGACAATCTGGTTGTAATGCTTCACCAACTAAACACAACCTTTGATGTCATCGTTCTAACGGAGTGTTGGCTCGATGATTACAAAAATATGAAGCAGTTGGACGGTTATAATAACTCATACACAAATTTTAACATTAATAGGGCAGGAGGAGTCGTTGTGTATACTAGGGATGGTTTAGCTGCGTGTACTGTAGAAATTGACTTCAAGGGGGAGGCTAACGCGATATTGGTAGACATTTTAGGAGTAACCAGCATACTGGGAATTTACCGATCGCCTGCTAAAAAGAATTTTGATAATTTTATAGACATGCTTGACCATACACTTTTAAGATACAAACATAGAAAACATTTTATGATAGTCGGTGACCTAAATATTGATATTGTTAACGGAACATCTAATACACAAACTAATAACTATCTTTCTCTTCTATCGGAACACGGCTTCTTTCCAGCGATCACAAAACCTACACGCTTGGAAAGCTGTTTAGATCACATTTTCTTTAAACCTTAAACTCCAGCAGTCGGCGCTACGTGCCCAAGCAGTGCTACAGATCATTCAGTTGCAATGGTGGGTCTAAAAGTGTCCAGAACACGAGATAAAGCCCAAGTTAAATATACTAATAAACTTAATTACTCTGACGCCGCAAAAGAGCTCAAAGCACTCGACTGGGCTCCTGTTACTAGTAATAATGATCCTTCTGACGCCGCACAAATTCTTACTTCGACTATACAATCCTCAATTGCTAGACATACTCAGATAAGAAAAATTAGTCGGACAAAACACATTATCAAACCTTGGATAACACCAGGTATACTTCGATGCATAAGAAACCGTGACGCTCTGCACCTGAATTTACGTAAAGACCCGAATAACGCAATGCTCAAATTAACTTACACACGCTACCGCAATTTTTGTAATGATCTTTTACGTAAACTCAAAACAAAATATAACGCTGAGCAACTCCAAAAACATCAAAGTAACCCAAAAAAACTCTGGAAAACGGTGAATGGCATTTGTCATACCTCTAAAATAAAGTTACAACCGATTGAATTGCTCGGCTCCTCTAGTACTCCAAAAGAATCGCTCTCCGCGTGCAACTCTTATTTCTCAACGTTAGGTAAAAATAAGGCAAATGATATCCTCGCAATGCTAAATACCACAGAAGAACACTTGGCCAAATGCGTGAGTGCTAACGCTAAACTATGTCCAGCTGAGTCTTTTTTCCTGTCACCTACAGATGTCTCTGAAGTTAATGCCCTCATTAGAAATTTAAGTTCTGACAGCGCCCCCGGGATTGATGGTATCACGACCACTTTCCTGAAATTAAATCATGATTTGCTGTCAATTCCAATAACCCACGTTTTCAATCTCAGCCTAAGCAGTGGCACGTTCCCCGGCTGCTGGAAAAAAGCTGTTGTTTCCCCAATTTACAAATCTGGACAGAAAAACGCTCCAAGTAATTACAGGCCGATCTCGTTACTAAGCGTTCTGTCAAAAATGCTAGAAAAGATTGTGCAAAAGCGCTTGTCGAGCTTTCTTGATCTACACAAACTGATAGGAAATCGACAGTTTGGCTTCCAACACGGCCGTTCGACAGAAGATGCTGTCTTGTTATTGTCATCTCTAATCACCAAATATCTTGACACAAATCAGCCGTGCGTCGGAGTGTTTCTGGACCTTGCCTGGGCATTCGACACCGTTTCGATTCCAATACTACTAGCTAAGCTTGAAAAAATGGGTATCAGAGGAATCGCCTTGGCATGGTTCAGGAGCTATCTAACTGATCGTGTCCAGTGCGTTCGTGTTTCTGACTTTATCAGTAACTCTCAACCCATTTGCTTTGGTGTACCCCAGGGAAGCGTTTTGGGGCCAACTCTGTTTAATATATACCTCAATGACTTCCTATCTCTTCCTCTTTTAAATGCGGAAGTTATTTGCTATGCCGATGACACAGTTATTTTGTTTAATGGGTCATCGTGGTCACAGACGTTTCAGAGTCTTGAATCGGGCATGGCTGTTGTAGCACGTTGGTTAGAGAGCAACCTCCTATCTCTCAATATTTTAAAAACAAAATTCACTACTTTCTATAAAACGTTCCCGTCCAGTCCACGAACAGTACCACCAGTGAAGGTCCATCAAAGTACCTGTAACTTTGAGTCTAATCGCAGTCAACATCCCTGCCTGTGTGATAGTATCGACCAAGTGGACGTTGTAAAATATCTTGGCATTCTTATTGATAAAAATCTTAACTTCCACCAGCACATCATAGCCTTGTCAAAACGAGTTCGCAAAATAATAAACACTATGTTGCTTCTCCGTGACGCGGCATGCCTCGCAGTACTTCAAATGGTTTACTCTGGGCTGTGTCAGTCTGTAATATCCTATTGTTTATCGGTCTGGGGAGGAACAGACAAAACCTGGATGTTGAAGATCGAGAGAGCCCAGAGAGCCGTGATAAAGGTCATGCTGCGTCGGCCGCGCCGCTATTCGACAGATCTTGTCTATGAAGAAAGCCAAATCCTAAGCGTTCGCAAACTTTTTATTCTCAAAGCTGTAATGTCCACTCACAAGTCTATAACTCGTTCAGATGAGTACGAAGAGCTACTTAAGAAACGTACCTTTAGAACTAAGACTCCAAAACCACTAACCTCTTTTGCAAAAAGACACAGTGCGTTTCTGTTCCCCTTCGTATACAATAAAGTTGTAGCCAAGTGCGACATTAAGACACTTAATCCAATAAGGGCTAAACCAAAATTAAAAACTTGGCTCCTGAAACTCAATTATATTGAAACAGAATCAATAATAGGAAGTACTTAGGTCAATTATTTTAATTCCTTAAATTTCTAGACGACTTCACTTAAACGGAAC
Organism: Eudonia lacustrata; assembly: GCA_947562085.1. Classification (NCBI taxonomy): domain Eukaryota; kingdom Metazoa; phylum Arthropoda; class Insecta; order Lepidoptera; family Crambidae; genus Eudonia; species Eudonia lacustrata. The sequence continues at coordinate 7,577,257 of OX387336.1, read as the reverse complement.
ACACGTGAACACACACACACACACACACACACACACACACACACACACACACACACACACACACACACACACGCACACGCACACGCACACGCACACGCACACGCACACGCACACGCACACGCACACGCACACGCACACGCACACACACACACACACACACCCTCAGACATACACTCGCACAACACACACACACACACCCCACCCTTTTTTTTATGTTTTTCTTCTCTCTTTCTTTATTTTATGTTTTTAAAATATACCTATGTCTAAAATTTTCATTTATAAACTCATACAACAATGTAATAAGTAATAACTCTGAGTTTTTTGCAAATCTCAAACTCTAAGTCTCCAAGATACAGGATTACCTCGTTTGGGACTTTAATGTAACCTATGTTGTGTAACCTTTTTTGTAATAAACTATTACTATTAAAAAAAAACTATTACTATTACTATTACTACTATTATATATGTTTTTGTTTATTTTTAAGACATGAACTCGATTTTCATAAGCGCATTATGTGCCTAACCTAATTTTTTTTTTTCATTTCATTTAATTTCACAAAGTATCAACATAAAATTCAATTTCCTGGTCGGACAAAGTGCCGGGTCACCAACCCGCATTTGGTGCAGTACTGTGACTTGTAGCAACCCAAAAGTAATAGGCCTTGTACAGTGGTTTTAGTGGGTAGGCCCCTCCTTCTCCCGAATCCTTGTCGAGACCCTTGGCCCTGGGGAAGGAGGCAGGAGCTGTAGGGAGAACTCCACATAACGTACTCTAACGACGAGAATTCCACTGTTAAAAAAGGCATTGTACCTATGACTTGAACTTAATAATGTAAGCTTTTGCCAAGTAGTAGGACAGTTATTTCAATTCTTCCCTTTTTATTTTTAAGGTGGCCGCTTATCTTGTTAGGATTGAATTTGATTTTGAAGTTGCTTAGTGTCTTTTCTGGCGTTACCGATGCTTATTTGTGTTTTCCATTAAATTTATTTTGTTATTTTTTAATTAAAAAAACACAAAATAACTAATACATGTTCCGTTTTAATTGATTTGTATACTATTTAGGTAATTTTATTTTGTTTAAATTAAAAATTTAGGTTATTTTCTTGTCTTCTCATGTGGAATATGTTTGAATGCTTTTGCTGTGACTTTGATATATCAGTCTACCGTTCACAAATACTTAAATAAATAAAATTTGCTAGGCGACTGTCACAATGAATTCGTGTCTGGAAAAAATATCAAAAATAACACTTTATTAAAATGTTGACGACTTCACCGCGGCCCCTGTGCCAACAGTTATTCGCCTCTGTAATTCCCACGTTTCGATTTCTTCGCTGGCATGAGCATTTCAAGAGTTTACTAATTATTTGGTCATTTTTTAGTGCGTACGTAGGTACGACTGAATGCATTTTACGCTTTGCGCAGTGCTTATACGTGACGTAATTTAATTTTAAATGGCATTCTAAAGCAAATACGGTCTTGTGTGGGTTTCTTGTTGAAATACAATATGTCTTAAATAGTATTGTTACCCGTAATTTTGAAATTTTAATTTACAAAAGAATGTTTTAAGCTTGTAAATTACTTTAGGTATTTCTTATTTTGAATGTCAAGGGCGTCTTGTAAGAAGCTTTAAAATGGGATTAGTTACTGCTTAGTCCAATACCGTTTTTGAAAGCTTACGCAAACACTACACAACGACATCGAAAATAGTTAATAGATACGGATTTACTCGTGTATAATACTGTTTATTTACATATTCATCTAGTTATTTAAAGACATAAATGTAATTTTAAATTTTACAGTAGAGCGCTTTAAAGATTTTTGAAGTGAAAACTTCTTTAGCGGCGTTGTACACTTTTTTTTGTAATGGGTAAAAAATGTTAAATTCGCGTCAGGGCACGTGACCGTCAGGACACGTGGCCTGATCGAAAAATCGTAAGACGGATGGAGAGTAGACAGCCGGCGCTGCGTAGGAGAGGAAGTATCCCCCTCTCTCTCTACGGCGCGGCGAAAATGTATATACGAAACAGCAGGCGCTGTTTCGTTTAGGCGGCGCAGGGCGCTTGCGCGAATGTTCGAGTGCTTTTTAATGTAATATAAATTGTCATGTTTGTGTACGATAGCGTTATAAATAAATATTGTATTCTACCACATAAACGATAGTACTTTTATACTGATAATTGAAGCAATTCGTGCAAAATTATTCCCTAACCATTCCAAAATATCAAAAATGCATAACGTTAATATTCAAGTTTTCACTTCTGCCGGCACTCCCGGAGTGCAATCCGTCGTTTTTTTGTCATAACTAGCACTTACACTAACATGATGGATTTACAGTTGTCTGAAATAAAACATTTTATTTATTTTTTTATTTATTAATGACCTCGCTCATTTCGCGGTCGAGCCCGGGCTTTAAAAACAAGAAAGATATGCGAATAATCGTAGGACTTGATTTGTGCCCGCCTGGCTAGCTACCACCATCTTAACTAAATTATGTCGTACTAGCGGCCACTCGCGGTTTCACCGCGTGGTTCCCGTTCCCGTGGGAATATCGGGATAAAAAATATCCTGTGTGTTAATCCAGGTTATAAAGTATCTGTATGCCGAATTTCATCCAAATCCATTCAGTAGCTTTTACGTGAAAGAGAAACAAACATCCATATATACTTACAAACTTTCGCGTTTATAATATTAGTAGGATATAGTAGGATTCCCTGTGTGGTGCCGGGGCAAAAGAATTGCACCACCCCATCTCTTCCCGTGGGTGTCGTAAAAGCCAACTAAGGGACCATTGCATTCTAGAGGATGGGCAGCAGCATCTCTCTGAGGTTACCCTCAACCTACTGCGATCGCCAACCCGCCTGTCAAGCGTGGCGATTACGGCAAATACCCCTTGAGCCCCTTTAATGGCTGAGATGATGATGGTAGTAGGATTATCAATGTTGGTAGCATTGTCGTGTTCCGACAGCTGAAGATAGTCATTACCTCAGTAGTTGAAGATTCCAGGTGATGTGCTCCCCAACCCCACGATCCTGTCAACATGTACTGATGTCCTAGCTTTTCAAGGCGCCCTCGGTTTATTCCGTTCCCTATTCGATCTGAACCCCTCAGGGAATCTAGTAGGTAATGTGGAGCTCGATGGCGTAGTGGTTAACGCGCCTGGTCTGCGAGGAGTGCTGAGTTAAGCAACTTTCACAAAGGCCGGTTATCGGATGGGTGACCAAAAATTTATCATCTCGACCTCCTCTGTGCTTCGGAAGGCACGTTAAGCCGTTGGTCCCGGCTTCATTAGCAGTCGTTAACAACCACCAATCCGCACTGGGCCCGCGTGGTGGTTTATGGCCCGTTCTCCCTATCCATCCTTAGGGAAGGCTCGTTCCTAGCAGTGGGGACATATGAGCTGGTGATGATGACGAATGGGGACTCGTACTAGTGTGTCTCGCGTGGTGCCGTTCCCTCTAGAAAACTTGAGACGGTGTTTCGTTTCACACGGCTTGAGGAAGCCGTTAAGTTTCTTGCTGCCCCCAAAAAGTCCGGTGAAGCTAAAATGCTGCCTGAGGGAATTAGCAAACTCTCCACAAAAGGAAGGAGTGCGCTTCCATCTTAAAATCATGTGAGATAAAAGCCAAGTGGCATTGGTAGTAACCAGTGTTCGACAGGAATTAATTATTGACACTTTTTAGGGTTCCGTAGCCAAATGGCAAAAAACGGAACCCATATGGATTCGTCATGTCTGTCTGTCTGCCTGTCCGTCCGTATGTCACAGCCACTTTTTTCCGAAATTATAAGAACTTTACTGTTGAAACTTGGTAAGTACTTAGCTGTTTTCTGTGAACCGCATTAAGATTTTCACACAATAAAAAAACAATAAATTTTGGGGGTTCCCCATACCTACAACTTGAAACTCAAAATTATTTTTCATCAAACCCATACGTGTGGGGTATCTATGGAAAGATCTTCAAAAATGATATTGAGGTTTTTAATATTTTTTTTTTCTAAACTGAATAGTTTTTGAGACACTTCGAAAGTGGTAAAATGTGTCCTCCCCCCCTATAACTTCTAAAATAAGAGAATGATAAAACTAAAAAAAATATGTGATGTACATTACCATGCAAACTTCCACCGAAAATTGGTTTGAACGAGATCTAGTAAGTAGTTTTTTTTTAATACGTCATAAATCGTAAACCGCAAGTTGAAATTTTCACAGTATTTCTGTTGCCGCTATAACAACAAATACTAAAACAGAATAAAATAAATATTTAAGTGTGGCTCCCATACAACCGACATGATTTTTTTTGCCGTTTTTATAGATAATGGAACGGAACCCTTCGTGCACGGGTTCGACTCGCACTTGGCCGGTTTTTGATTTTAGCAACAATTTTGAATACAGACTACTTGCTTCCTAGTTAATCATCATCATCATCATCATCAGCCTATACTAGTCCACTGCTGGGCATAGGCCTCTCCAAGTGCACGCCACCGAGCACGATTCACGGCTACTCTCTCTCACTCTCGCTGCCTAGTTGTCATACACTAATAAAATTCTGATGTTACCTTTTGTCAACGAAAAGCTAATGACTATCAATGGTTCTTGTCAAATTCTGGTGCCATTATGTTTTAACATGTTTTCTTTTGCAGGAGTGGCGTTTCGAAAACAATGTAAAAGGGCTGTAATACAAAAAGGGGTACAAGCTAGAAGTATGCTGCCTTTAGCAGGCGTAATGACGTCGGACCCTACGGCACGCTCCGATTTGTATCTGGATGTCGATTGTGTTTTTTTAGGGAAACATACGGGCAGTTGAGTGGGACGCGCCCGCGCGGGCTTCCACGCCGCGCCAACGATCGTTGACTACAAGGAAAAGAGGAAAAAAAGTTTGGAAGCATAATTAAAAATCTCTATTAATTACGTTATTTTAAAAAAGCTAAAAAAACTTGTTAAATCGCAATAGCTTTAATATTTTCTACTAACTGTTTGAGTAGGGAAGATTGCTGTCTTGTTGTGTCGCAGGTCAAGATCCACTACGGGTTACTGAGTCAGCGGAGTAAGTAACTATTTGAGTATCTGTATTTCTCTAAACATAGAAAGTTCCAGTAAAACTAGCTTAATGGTTGAAAAGAGCTTCGAAAATTGTATGGCATACCTTTTTTCCTGTTCTACGAGGAAGTTGTTCCATTGTTGTTGAAAACAGAAAATGTAATTAATATAAATCTACGAAGAAGTAGTTAGTTTTGTACTGTGGTTAAGGATTCCACGCAAAGTCCACCTCTACCTCGCAAGACGAACACGTGCGGCGGTCGCAACGTAAAATACCAAAATTGACCACCGTATATTTTCAATGACAAGTATGTCATTTTTGTGAGACACCAAATGGTTTGTATCAATTAGTGCCTCTTAAAATACTGTGGTGGCGGTGGGGACATGGGTTTTTGTGGGGGGCACAACGCTGTGTGAAATCTTGTCGCATTAGTACGGCAATTGGTATGGCCGATAAAAATTATTGAGGTGTCGTGGTGAGGTGGTTTGAAATTCAGATTTTTTGAAAGTGTTTATTATACTGCCTTTTGCTAATCATACTGCCTTTTGCTAGTACTTATTTTTAAGGGAAGAGCGGAGTCTCCAAACACCGGCTACGTTTGCTTAAATGGAGGCTCCAATCAACCGTATAGATAAGGCAAAAATTGTTAAAGAAAATAAAATTATTTATATTATTTATTTATATTATTACCGCTTCTAGTCTATTGGTTAGAGCCACTCTCAGAAATAGAGGGTTCGATTCCCAGGGGAGGGTACATGTTTGTGATGATAAGACTGATGATGGAAGCGCACTTCACCCGGAATCCTCAACTACTGAGGCACTGGCTATCTTATCTCTTGCTGTCGGAACACAACAAAGCTATTAACATTGATGTCATGGCGACATATTTTATTTTATATTTATAAAGGGACTCCTTTTAATAATATTTTTTAATTATTATATTATATTTTTTTTAAGGTATTTTAGTTATAGGTTTATTGTTCTAGTATATATATTTTTTTTTAATTTTTGTATATAGGTATTATATAATATATTTTAGATAAGACCGATCCGATCCGAACCCTTCGGAGAATCTAGTAGGGCACGGGGACACGCACTTTTAGTGTGTGATGCCGTCCCCTCTAGAAAACCTCCGAAGGTGATTCGTTTCACACGGCTTGAGGTACCCTTTACGTACCTCCCCACCCCCAAAAAAGCCCGACGAAGCTGAAAATGACTGAGACAATCAGCAATCTCTCTCAAAAGAAAAATTTAGATAAGATGGTACGTAGCTGAAACTACTGCTGAACTGTAGTTGATGGCGGAAAACTAGACCTACTACCAACCATACCAAGTACAAACATGTACCGCCCCGTTCGGGAATCGAACACGAGACCTCGAAATCTGATATCAGTGGTCTTAACCACTACACTATTGAGGCTGTATGTGGGTAGCGTAAGCCCAGTTGTGGGAAATTTAAAAGCCGACGATGAATGTTATGATTGAGTCTGTCAAAGTATTGTTACCACATGACAATATACTTAATGTATTCGACAAGGGAAATAATCTATTACTTTTGATTTGTTTGACACGTGGCAAGTAACTTATTGGGACTGGTAGTGAGTAACGGGTAAGGTAGAGGTGTGTGTACGGTCTACGATATTTAAGATAGATGAGTAAAACATTTATTGCAACACTATAAAACATTATCATCAGCTCATTTTATGTCCCCACCGCTGGGGCACGAGCCTTCCCTATGGATGGATAGGGAGAACGGGCCATAAACCACCACGCGGGCCCAGTGCGGATTGGTGTTTGTTAACGACTGCTAATGCAGCCGGGACCAACGACTTTACGTGCCTTAAGTGCTTAAGGCGGAGCTAGATATGATACATTTTTGGACACCCATCCGATGACTGGTCTTTGCGAAAGTTGCTTAACCTCAGCAACTGCAGATCGGGTGCGTTAACCACTGCGCCATCGAGCTCCTCAACATGACATAAAACATAAACATGAACAAAAATTAAAGTATTTACAAAGTTACAATTCGGCGGTCTTATCGCTTTTAAGCGACTCCTTCCAGACAACCAGTCGGATGGAGAGAGCTAATAAACTTTAAGATCAGAGGAAAAACTATTAAAACTTACTATAAACAAAATTTACGTCATACATAATAAAACTATAGTGTTTTGTGTTTTGTTTTGTGTTTTTGTTACAAAACAACACTTAATTTAAAGCCCCTTTCAAATAAACAAAGAATAAAGTCCAAATAGTTATTCCGTGTCATGTAAACGTCATTTCAAATTAGAGTAAAAGAGACAAAAGACGGAATAACTATTCTGACCTTATTCTTTGTTTATTTGTACGACACAAAGAGTTTTATTTTTAACTAGCGGGCGCTCGCGGTTTCACCCGCGTGGCTCCCGTTCCTGTGAGAAAATCTGGATAAAAAGTATTCTATGTTTCAATCCAGGTTATAAACTATCTGTATGCCAAATTTCATCCAAATCCGTTCAGTAGTTTTTACGGGAAAGAGTAACAAACATCCATCTATGCTTACAAACTTTCGCGTTTATAATATAAGTAGGATATAGTAGGATTATCAATGTTGGTAGCATTGTCGTGTTCCGACAGCTGAAGATAGTCAGTGCCTCAGTAGTTCCAGGTGAAGTGCTCCCCAACCAGTGCTATTTTGGTTAAATAAAACGTTACGGCCACTTTTAACTATAACGCCATATTTAACTAAACCATAACATGTCAGGTGTTCATGGTGACGTAAAAATGCTAAATTACTTCATTCAGATAGAAAATTGAGCATAATTTGATTTTCTATCTCTAATTACTAGATATGTTTTTTTTTTCATTGGCGGCGCTAGTGCGGCGTAAACGCTCTTAAGAAGAGGCATGTTGTTTTTTTTTTTAATTTTTTTGGTTTTTTTTTGTGTTTTTTATGAGTATTTACATAAATATTTTAATTCTATCTACTGTTAGTTAAAGTTACTTTGATACACTTTAATAAACAATTTAGATTTTTTTGACTCACATTTTAATTTAGGTTTCGACTGTTATTGAACATAGGGGTGACTGTAGCTAGGTTTAACATTAAGAAGAGTACCTAAGTAAAAAACGAAATATCCTGTAACTGACCACTGCTGGGCAAAGGCCTACATCATTAAATTCGAGTCATCACTACAATTTATGGGTAATGGCTTAATCTGCTTTTATTTTTTTTTATTTTTTTTTATTTGCCTGACCTGGGAATTGAACCCGGGGCCTTCGGGTATCGGGCCGAGCGCTATGCCACTCGGCCACCGAGGCGTAAGAAGAGTATAAAGAAAATAATAATTGTCAAAATTAGGTCATCACACACCATTTAGTAAACGTTTTTAATAGCAGAACTCTGCTGAACCCTTAGGACCCGAGGACCCGTCTGTCTGTACGAGCAGTCGGCTACGTCAGACGCGCATTGACATGGGTACAGTGCGATACTAGATAAGGACGCTGCGGGCGCGGCAGACGAGCGACTAGCGACGAACGAAGAGCGACGAGCTACTCGCTACTCGCTATGAGTGACCAGCTACAATCAATAGCGACAAGCGACACTGGGATCTTTCAGTTTCGTCCTCAGATACCCCCGACACTTCAGAATAGTTAGTAGGAGTTGGTGATAGTTCAGATTTAGTACGACTTCCTTGGTCAAGTGGTTTGTACACCGGTTTTTATGGTGTCGCCATCTCTGAGGTTCCGGGCTCAATTTAGAAATTATTGTTTTTCTAAATTTATTGTCTCGGGTTTGGGTGTTTTCTATGTATAATAAGTATGTATTTAAGTTTTTATGTATGTTTATCCGTTTTCTAGTAGCCATTTTTACGAGTTTCATAACGAAGCTTCTCTTGGGCTAGTTAATTGGTGTGAGTGTAGGAAAGTTTTTTTTTTAATAATTTAATGTTCTCTTTTACGCCTCTCAGAAAGTACCTCGTTTACCGTATGAGTAGAAGATTCATCAATACTTTCAGTATCGTAGCAATACTCCTCATTCGATAGCGTAGCAACACTTTTGGCTGCGACGAGCGACTAGCTAGCTACGAGAGACTAGAGACTACCTACGAGCGTATAGCGAAAAGCGACGAGCGTCGAATGACTAGGTACTAGCTACGAGCGACTAGCGACGGGAGACAACTGTATAGCTGTACGAATATGCTAGTTTTTTTTCTGATGTAACAACGGTAAAAAAAACCCAAATAAAGTAAAAAGAAAAGAAATAGCGAAGAAGAAAAAAGGGCAGTCATCTAGCAAATAAGTTCTCTATTCGTGTCTTTAATTTTTGAAATACTTAGATATTTAGAAAAGCATTCCTACTTTTACAACTTTGACCTTATGTAAGTAGAAGCTACTCTATTTTTCCATTCCTCCGTGTCTGAGGTTCCGTCTGCCAGTGTCTGAGCGACTAGCGATTACCGATTAGCGACTAGCTACGACTGACTAGCGACGATCAACTAGCTATAAGCGACTAGCAGCGCGCTACTAGCTACGGGCGACTAGTGAACAGCGACAACTTTTTACGAGTAAGTAAGTACGTATGTAAGTCATGATTACCAGCTCATTTTATAAAAAAAAACATAAAAAAAACGGGCAAGAGCGGTGCGGTATTTGTTAATGACTGCTAATGCAGCCGGGACCAATGGCTCTAAGTAATTAACCCTTACTATTCATACTGCCACCGACATAGCTCGCAGAATCGGCACCTTAAAGTGGAAGTGGGTCGGTCATGTCTGCAGAAAGACCGCTGATCGTTGGAGCGAACATTTCCTAGAGTAGGTACCGCGTTAAGGCAAACGCAGTGTAGGACGCCATGCAGCGCGGTGGACCGACGACTTGAAAAAAATTGGCGGGTGGCTAATGGATGCGGACTGCGCAAGACCGAGATGGTTGGCGCTCTTTAGTAGGCTTACGTACAGCAGTGAACGGCAATAGGCTGAAGAGATTCATACTGCCCTACTGCTGGGCTAAGGCCTCTATATCATTGATATCAAGGCATCGCTACAATTGACGGGTATTAACCACACACCACTCAGCGAGCTATGGAAAGAGCTATGCTCGGAGTTTCTCTGATGGATAGGATTCGTAACGAATACATTCGACAGAGAACCAAAGTCATCGACATAGCTCTAAGAATTAGCAAGTTGAAGTGGCAGTGGACCGGCCATATCTGGCGAAGAACCGACAACCACTGGGGTAAACGTGTTCTTGAGTGGAGACCACGACTCGGTAAACGTAGTGTAGGACGCCCTCCGGCCAGGTGGGATGATGACCTGCGAAAGACTGCAGGCAGATGCTGGATGCGTCAAGCCGAGGACAGGGCGCTATGGCGGTCATTAGGGGAGGCCTATGTCCAGCAGTGGACTATGGTAGACCGATGATGATGATGATGTTGAACCACACTTGCCAAATGCGACTTGGCGACCACGAAACGAAACAAACTTTGTATACTTGGAAATTGAACTTAGCTTTGCGACCACGAAACGAAACAAACTTTGTATACTTGGGAATTGAACCCTGGATCATCAACCGGTGATCGATCATCCATCACTTAAACATAAAACAACTCGATTGCATAATACAGAAAATCGCACTATACACTCTCTAGGAAGGACTTTTGTCGCTCGTCTGCCGACGCCGCTGTTGAACGCTACTAAATAAAATATTTGGTCACATTTTCTTTCTTTTTTTAAAGTAATTCGGAGGCTGCCGCTAGAGAGTTATTATCGAGAAGTTTTTTTGTCAATAATAAAGCGTGGGACAAACGTCCACTCAAAATAGACTTTATGCCAACGGAATAAGGATGTAATAGGTAACAAAAAAGAAGTATTTTTGATTTATTGACTGTCATTTGGTTCTTGAACAGGCATTCAAAGGAGTTATCTGTTTTATGGTTCCTTAGTAAACCTCTTTTTCTATTTTATTTCTTTATTCAATGACTGGGAATGCGTGATCTTCATCGTGTTTAAAAGGGTGAAGATGGAGGCGCCTTACACTTAGGAAACTATTGAGGAACATTTACTGATAACTTTATTTCTAAACATTTTTACTTATTACAAAAAGACAGAAATAATATAAGAAGGGAAAAAGGGGAGCTCGATGGCGCAGTGGTTAATGCGCCCGGTCTGCGAGTGCTGAGGTTAAGAAACTTTCGCAAAGGCCTGTCATTGGATGGGTGACTAAAAATGTATCATATATAATATAATGGGTGACCATATTGAGCTCTACCGTGCTTCGGAAGGCACGTAAGCCGTTGGTCCCGGCTGCATTAGCAGTCGTTAACAACCACCAATCCGCACCGGTCCCGCGCGGTGATTTAGGGCCCGTTCTCCCTATCCATCCATAGGGAAGGCCGTGCCCCAGCATTGGGGACATAAAATGAGCTGATGATGATGATAAATATCAAAAGAAGAAACATGATATAACTTAACACAAAAAATAAGTAATGGCACCATTGAAATGAAACAACTTACGGATCTACTCGCGTTTATTTTATTGCGATTGTGGGCTTCTATTACATCGTCGGGCAAACAAAAAGAACTGTAGGCCTTTGCGAAAGTGGCTTAACCTCAGCACTCGCAGACCGGGCGCGTTAACCACTGCGCCATCGAGCTCCTCTAATCAGTTGTTGACCACAATTTTTAAAGTCAAAGTCAAAGTCAAAGTCAAATATTCTTTATTCAAATAAACTTTAGGAAAGTGCTTTTGAATCGTCCATATTTTTTTTTCCTACTACCCATTCAGGACGTCTATTTTTTAGCTGTGGAGAAGGTTAAGCTTAGCTTAAGGAAAACAACCTCTTGGGATAAGAGTTTTTTTCGAACTGTGCTTATATCTCCTACATATTATACTTAGCCATAATTAGTACGTAGAAAAGAATAAATATAACATAACGGAACACGAAAAAAAAATTAGAATATTATATTGCTATAAATCAAAGATGTCTTGCAAGTGTGTGCTCATGGCAACGGTCCCAAGAATACAGGCAACATTTTCTCGATTCTCTCGATTGCCAGGCTAAGGCCACATTTCCACCTGCACGAAAACTTCCGCGAGAAATGTCCGATAGTCTGTCCGACAGCAACTTGCAAGTGTATACTCAGTAGCAAGTACTGTCTATACATTTGCAAGCTGCTGTCGGATAGACCGTCGGACATTTCTCGCGGAAATTTTCTTGCAGGTGGAAATGTGGCCTAATACTCTGGCAGAGGCTGCCTGCCCTCTTGTCTAGGAGGCCTGAGGAATTGGCAATCTTATCTCTAATTATTGTCGGAATATAACAATACTACCTACTAACATTTATATTATGGCGACAAATAGATAGTTTTTAGGTGGCAGTTAGCCAGGCGCACTAAAGGCCCTACCTAAAACCAACCAAACTAGAGCTAACATTCTCCGGTTCGAAATCGAACCCGGGAATTTTGGGAGACTGACGTCTAACCACTACACCTCAATGTCGGTTGACGATCTGCAAATTGTTTTAAAATTAAATTAAAAATAAAACGGTAGACACGATAAACGTCGACAAAAAACATGTCGCCGACATGACACAAGGGCAACAGGCAAAAAGTGTTTTTTTTTACAGGTGAAGGGATAAAATTGTATAAAGTGGCAAAAAAGGCGGTGTCGCGGAGCCGGCACAAATGTTTAAAGAAAATAATAAAGCGTCGTTAGGCCCGTCACTCGTTGCAGGTATTAAATAAATGGTTTAAGGAGTTTCACCAGAGTTTTTCCCATATTAACACGTGTTGTGAGACTCCATTTTAATTTCTATCTATCGTACAATACCCTTACCACTAATAATAAAAAATACTTGAAATTGGCTAAATGCTAAACGTGAAGCCGTTCATTAAGATAATTAATTAAATTAATGGTTTAAGTTCGTTTTATTTTTTTACATTAATGATAGAATGCAACAAAACAAAAACAACAATGGACAGTCACGAGCATTAACAAGTAAACAGTGTACTATTAAAAAAATGTCAGTTATCATTAAACAAATTACAATTAAAATGGCAAGTTTAAAATTTTCAAAATTTTCCAATTTCAAGCAAGCATTGCGGAGATCCTTGGGGGAGGCCTTTGTCCAGCAGTGGACGTCTTTTGGCTGAGATGATGATGATGATGATGAAGCAAGCGTTGTACAACCAGAAAATATTAGGTCCTTACCTATGAAATTGACGTTTTTTTCTCACTTATTAAAAAGTCTAAAAGTTCTAAAGTCTATGCCGGTTGTTTATTTATTTATTTATTAAGTTACACCAACAGCATAAAATGTACTTATTGTTAATATAATATTGGTTGTTAATATTATTATACACCTTTAATTAGGACTATGTTACTTAAGCTTCACTAATAACAATGATTATTAATTTTGTGTCTTTATCGCCCAATATTTCTTTTAAATTGACTACTTTTTATGTTCGCGGAATTGTGTTTTTGTCTCATTGTAGCTTTGAAGGGACTTCATACAAAACGTCAATGTCATAGGTAAGGAACTAATAATTAGTTTTGCACTTTTGCACTCACCAAGAGCAACATCGATTTCACCGTCCTATAAACAAGCAAAACATAAGGCAACCTATAAACAAACGTAATTATAAGCTTTTCTGGATGGGTTAAAGGACTATTAATAATATAGCACAATTTTTTTTTTATTAATAAAATCTGAAGATAAAAATAATTACGTTACAAATGTGTGAGAGGCCGACAGTCCAGCCGTTCGGTTCGGGTCGCGTTTAAACCCGTTTTATTTGACCAAAGCATTTGAGGGTTACGGCTTAAAGTAATAAGACTGCAGAAGGTAAACTTCATACAAACGGACTGGCGCACGCGCACATAGACAACCCCCCGCCCGATCCTCTAAATGCCACTACACATTTACAGAATACACTAAACATGCACACTAGTTTAGGCCCAAGACACCGTACTCGTAGAACAAGGGTACGACGAGCCGGTTCACACGCGCTCTATACCGACAGAGATGTACCTGGGCGCTTCTCTCCACCACCACGGCGCGGTCAACCCGAGCCGAGGTCCGAGCCTTTAAAGGCGCCCTCGGGTTGTTCCGCTCGCCGATCCGATCCGAACCTTTCGGAGAATCTAGTAGGGCACGGGGACACGCACTAGTGCGTGATGCCGTTCCCTCTAGAAAACATCCGAAGGTGATTCGTTTCACACGGCTTGAGGAGCCCTTTAAGTTTCTCGCTGATAAGGATTTTAAATCCAAAAAAATATATGCTATTCATTGGCCTTTTATCTAGTAATTTCGGCTGGTATTTTCACGATATTTTACAATTTTCTGCATCGAATATAATATCAAACATACGTCTTATTAATAAACTTAATGCGGAACTATTTGGAAATCTCGCAGTCGGCAATGCTCGCCTTAATCGCAAATGCACTAAGTGAACGAACATTGAGCGGTTTGTGTCCTTATTACCAACTAGCTGTGCTCGCGACTTCGTCCGCGTGGAATAGTGACTTTCGGCAGCATTTTTAATTTTTTAGGCTCTTTTCCCGTTTTTGCAACATTTTTCACTGATGCTTCGCTCCTATTGGTCGCAGCGTGATGTTATATAGCCTAAAGCCTTCCTCGATAAATGGACTATCCAACACAAAAAGAATTATTCAATTCGAACCAGTAGTTCCTGAGATTAGCGCGTTCAAATAAACAAACAAACAAACAAACAAACAAACAAACTCTTCAGCTTTATAATATTAGTATAGATTTCAGTCACGTTGCAATTGTACAAATAACAACTGGTTACTTTATTCGGTAACTAGTTGTCGCCCGCGACTTTGTTCGCGAAGACTACACTATCCCACAGGAACCTGTTACCGGGATAAAAAGTATCCTATATCCTAGTCCGGGTCATGCTCTGTCTATGTGCAAAGTTTCATTCAAATCCGTTCAGCCATTTTCACGTGATGCACGTTCAAATAAGACAAACAGATTATCAAACAAGCAGACAAAAATTCTAAAAACTGTTGGAACGTGTTTTGTTATCGATTTTAAGTATCCCCAGCCAACCTTTTTTTCGAATATCTTCCATGTACAGACTTTCGACCCTCTTTAGCTGTATTATATCCTACTAATATTATAAACGCAAAGTTTGTAAGTATGGATGGATGTTTGTTACTCTTTCACGTAAAAACTACTGAATGGATTTGGATTAAATTCGGTGTACAGATAGTTTTTAACCTGGATTAAAACATAGGATACTTTTATCCCGATATTCTCACGGGAACGGGAACCACGCGGGTGAAACCGCGAGCAGCCGCTAGTATATAGATAAACCTGCCGAGATCTGTGTCCTTGCAGGGGTTTATGTGTGAAATGTGAGCTACATAGCTTACTTTCTGGATCTCTTTATTTACTGGTTACGGGTTTAGTGCTAAAATATTATATTCAAGGTTTGGAAGCTAACAATAGGCTAAGCCGTAGGGGGTTAGGACTTTGGATTAGCCGAAAAGCAGTCGGTGCACCGTTAAGATAACGACCGCGAATGCTTAGTGACTATTGCAATGTCGCGTTTTGGATTTTTATTATTGGACTAGCGACCCGTCCCGGCTTCGCACGGGTGGAATTTTTTTAAATATAGCCTATCATATTCAGCGCTAATGTAGCATTCTATAATCAAAAATACAAAGCTTTCCTCTTTATAATATTAGTATAGATTTTGTGCTATCTCTACCGTCTCGCCGTCTAACGCATTTTTTCTTAATCACTCTCCTACATACCTAAAAGAGTTATTCACACATATAAACGCAGTCTAAACCTAAGATCTTGCTTTGAAAAAACTGCATAACTCAAATTTTTAATTTTTTTTCGAAATCCGTATCGTATTGCCGGCCGTCGTAGGCGTGTCTAAGAAAATAAAGTAAAAACTTCTATGTTAGGTAGGGTAGAGTTACCGGCTATAAAAGTCATACTGCAGACCAGTATATTCAGCCTTGATCAATGTAAAAAAAGGGCGGAATTAACTAATTACTAACAAACATTTAACATATCGAGCTCTGAGTGCTTCGGAAGGCACGTAAAATCGTCAATTCAAGCGGGAATGGGCTGGATAAGTCGCTAGAAAAAACTACTCGTGGTGCGAAAATCTAGTCGAGTGGAGACACATGGGTGAAAAGCGTCCACCTGGAAGACCTCAAATGCGCTGACGAGTTGATATCAAGAAGGCGGCCGGATCGAACTTGGTGCACAAGGCTTTATATAGAGACTCATTGCGTAGATTGAAGGAGGCCTACACCAAAATGGTTGAGGAAGGCTAATAAGTAGAAGAACCACCATATCAACAATGATAAAGCATTGTACACGTTAAGCCAGTGTTCCCGGATGCATTGGCAGTCGTTAACAACCACCAATCCGCAAGGCCCGAGTGCTTCTCCCTATCTATTCATAGGGAAAGCTCGTGCCCCAACAGCCCAACAGTGGGAACGTAAAATGAACTGGTGATGATGATCACGATGAGGTATGCTTCTGTAATTTTGATTCAATATTTACATTTTACTATGGATTGTTACAAATCGCATAAAAACTTGAAGCATGCGTCTTTTTGGTTTCAATTATAAGAAACCTACTGAAATGTAAAATCTTATATGCATTACAAAAACATGACTGTTAAACTATTAAGAGGTTTGTTTCACTAAAATCTCCGCAAAAACGACGTAACTGAAACTTTTCCTGTTTTGAATAAAAAAAACCTTTCTTATTTTTTTTCTCGGAATCCGTGTCGTATTCCCGCCTGTCGTAAGCGTGTTTAGGAAAATAAAATAACAAACGAAAAAAAAAAAACTTCTATGTTAGCGGCATCTCTCGATGGCAATGGCGGCGACTACGCGACACTTTTGTTTTTATTTCCCGCCTCGCAAGGAAATCAGGCGTCGCGTCGTGACACGTTTTTTGTTCGTACAACACGACCGTTTCGCGCCCTGTTGTCCCCGCTTTATAACAAACAATAGAAGGATGCGAAACGATACGCTTTTGTTTAGAAAAAGGATAGTTCGCATTTCGAACGCCGCTAAATGGAATGCTTATCGATGGGCTTTTGTTTATTCCAGTGAGCCGGTATATAAGCTGATCCCCTGATGAGTGATCTCAGTTCTCAAGTTGAGAATTACGAGATAAGTGTGGTTCCACGGTCCCACGACCCGGTCAACCCGAGCCGAGGTTCTAGCCTTTAAAGGTGTTCTCGGGTTGTGTTCCGCTCCCGATCCGATCCGAACCCCTCGGAGAATGGGGGGAATGGGGACACACTCTAGTGCGTGGTGCCAATCCCTCTAGAAAACCTTTGACGGTGCTTCGTTTCACACAGCTTGAGGTACCTACCTTTTAAGTTTCTCGCAGCCCCCAAAAAAGTCCGGTGAAGCTAAAAATGCCTAGTAGAAATCAACAAACTCTTCCAAAAAAAGGCTTTGTCATTGTCATCAGGTGGAATTAAAAAGCGAGAGTGCATCACCTAGCCATTTAGCACGACAGGCATAGCATATTAAAACGGAATCTCTTCTCCAGACATTTATTTCGCGGAAATCCTGCGACGAAAACTATCTTGCCTGCATTTATAAAAAAAACTACCTATTATAATTTAGATAGTCTTTTTTGGGTCTTGTATTCTAGTTTAAAGTACCTTCCGAAGCTTATTCATAAAATATTGATTACTTTTTTGATAAAAACAGTCCATTTCCGGTCACTTTGATTTTAGCGATTTTAATTATAATTTTTAAGTTACTAATAAAAATTACACCATATATAAAAAAATTGCTAACTTAAGTACATAATAAGAGAAGCTTTGGTTTATTATAAGCTTATTTTTGAAATTTTTATCATGAAGCTCAGCTTTACTACATCAGTACGTAGGTACTATAGATTTTTTTTACTAATATTAATAAACTAATAACATTAACTTGGTCTTTTAATAAATTATAATAAACCAAATAATAATTGTTAGAATTAGTAATTAGAATCAATGAAAATTACCATCTATCGTTTTTGATTTAATTTTTTTGTCATTTAACATCTCTATAGCCTTCACATTTGACAACGCATTTCTAAATCCGTCGGACAACGAAATTGAGCGGCACAATTTAATTATTTTAGAGCAAAGACAACTCTTCAATTAAGGTTTTTGAATGGTTTCGTACTTACGTAGATTTGCCTGTGAGGACCCGGCCCGTTCTCGAGAGTACTTGTAGAGTCTCCAGTTTCAGGAAGGATTAACGGAAGTGATTATAAATTATTATTATTAACTCGTTACGGGTTAGGTAGCGTAGCAGCAAGCGTTTTTAATTAAGTACTTAAAAGCTAAGCAATTATCGAGATGGTAAAACCAGGATGGGTTAAAATTAAATATACGAGTACGTACACTGATAATAAGTATGTAACAGTGATATCAGAGTGAACGAGAGTGCGGCAACTTCATACAAGAGCGCTCCGAAACGCACGCACACAAGCTCGTAGTTTACCTACACTAGCACACGGAAAAAAGCACGGGAAAGGAGTACGCGATGACGCAGGCTGTCCCCGCAAACGCGGATCGGGCAGCGTATGTTGCTGTAGTAACGGAGAATAACAAGTATGTCACTGAGCGCTGCCGATCAGTATTTACCTTTTTTTTCTTGGTTTGGGTATCGCGATTGCGAGTTTTGTTGCATAGGTATTAGGTGGGTGCCTATTGAAAATGTCTGGAAAAAAAACCTGTTGTGTATGAGGATGTCTCAACACACAATCCCAGTTTGTCCTTTTTTACTTTGCCTTCAGATATAACAAGGTAAGTTTACAATATAAATGACACCTAAATTCACACAATAATAAATTAACTCGAGCTGTACCTACCGGCTAGGGTAGAGATACACATGTGACTCAACCCTAGCCGGTAGGTACAGCACCGTTGCCGCACTCTCGTTCACTCTGGTAATATCTTAGGGTTAGTCCCTGCCCATCATTTTGCAAAACTTTTAGTAGGTATATGGGACCAACTCTGAAACGTGATAAAAAACAGCTGTTTCATACATTTTGATCGCGATAGGTTTACATACCTAATGTATGGATCAGCTGATATTTTTTTAACAGTTTTAGAGTTCGTTCCATAGTAAAAGTTTTGCAAGATTATTGGCAGAGACTAACCTAAGAATATTTTAGTAAATTAAAATTAAAGGTGTATCCACTTTTGTAACACGCAAGAAAACAGATTATAAACCATAAAACACAGAGACAGAGTACAAGAAAACAGATTATAAACACTAAAACACAGAGACAGAGTACAAGAAAACAGATTATAAACAATAAAACACAGAGACAGAGTACAAGAAAACAGATTATAAACACTAAAACACAGAGACAGAGTACAAAATAGGCCTCAATGCTATAAAATAATAAGAGAAAGAAAGATAACAATGGTTGTAAAAATAAGGAAACTATTATTATAAAAATAGTCATCATCATTATCATCATCTCAGCCAAAAGACGTCCACTGCTGGACAAAGGCCCCTCCAAGTATCTCCACCACGACCGGTTTTGTGCTGCTCGCATCCAGCGGCTTCCTGCGACCTTCACCAGATCGTCGGTCCACTTTGTTGGAGGCATGCCCACACTGCGCTTTCCGGAACGCGGTCGCCACTCAAGGACTATTCCGCCCCAGCGGCCACCGAGTCCTGCGACCAATTGAGCTTGAGCTTAGTAACTCTTCGGGCTATGTCGGTTACCTTTGTTCTTCTGCGGATCTCCTCATTTCTGATTCGATCACGCAGAAAAACCCCGAGCATAGCCCTCTCCATTGCTCTTTGAGTGACCTTGAGCCTTCTGATAAGGCCCATAGTGAGCGATCACGTCTCAGTCTCATATGTCAACACACACTGGTCAAAGACTTTCGTCTTGAGATACTGCGGTATAAAAATAATATCAAGTAAAAAACATACCTACTTACAAAAAAAAATCAAAATTAAATGACAAAGCTAAGATTAGGAAGAAGTGTAGGACGCCCTCAGACTAGGTTGGTGGAACGATGATCACCGCAAGGTGGCTGGCAAGAGCTGGATGAGAGTAGCCGCGGATCGTGCTCGGTGGCGTGCACAAGGAGAGGCCTATGTCCAGCAGTGGACTAGCATAGGCTGATGATGATGATGATGATAACGAAAGACAACTATCTTACAATAGCAAAGGACTAATGGTTTAACGTGCCTTTCAAAGCACG
Source organism: Eudonia lacustrata (assembly GCA_947562085.1). Taxonomy (NCBI): domain Eukaryota; kingdom Metazoa; phylum Arthropoda; class Insecta; order Lepidoptera; family Crambidae; genus Eudonia; species Eudonia lacustrata. Next base: position 7,557,008 of record OX387336.1, on the reverse strand, counting down.
GAGTAGCTCGAGATATTTTTATTTGGTCATTAACACAAACTCATTTTTTACCCACTGCTGGGGCGCGAGTCTCCCCTATGGATGACAACAGCACAGGCAGAACGAGCCGTAACCCACCACGCGGGCCCAGTTGGGAGTCGTTGTGTTAACGACTGATAATGCAGCTTAGACCAACGGCTTTACCTGCCTTTCAATGCATGCAAGAGCTCGAGATATTTCAATAAATAAATAAATAAACTTTCCTACACTCACACCAGTTATCTAGCCCAAGAGAAGCTTCGTTATGAAACTCGTTAAATGGTTAGTAGACAACGTATAAACATACTTAAAATACTTAAATACATACTTATTATGCATAGAAAACACCCAGACCCGAGACAATTTAGAAAAACAATAATTTCTAAAATTTACCCGACCGAGGATCGAACCCGGGATTTCAGAGATGGCGACACCATGGAAACCGGTGTACAGACCACTCGACCACGGAGGTCGTCAAATTGGTCACCCATCCGATAATACAGCATTGCGACAGTAGTTTAACGTGCAAGATCAAAGCCAAACCACACCTACGTTTAATTGGTAAAATAATTAATAATAGACACTAAAATCCCTGGAATAAATGAGTAATTCGGTAGAGCAGATGTGCCGCGCTGTCTGTGAGAGCTTCCGGTCACCCTATTAAAAGAACTAAGGGTGTGTTCACACTTGAGACCTACCTTTTTTAACAGAATTTAATAAGGTTTTAATAGAAGGTAGTGACGCCAGTGATTGACACCTTAAGCCCAGTGTTCGACACAGTTCTCGCCTCTGTGGTCTAATGGTTAAGACCACCGGTTTAGACCCAAAGGTCCCGGGTTCGATTCCCAGCAGGGGGTACATGTTTGTGTACTCGGTTTGGTTGGTGGTAAGGCTTGTTTCTCCGCCTGGCTAGCTACCACCATCTTATCCAAACGTCGCCATAACATCAATGTTTGCAGCATTGTTGTGTTCCGGCAGCTAAAGATAAGATAGCCGATACCTCAGTAGTTGAGAATCTCGGGTGAAGTGCGCTTCCACCATTGGCTTTTATCATCACTTAACATCAGTGAGATTAAGGCACTGTTCCTACCCGTAAGATATTTAAAAAAACTGTTTTCGTCATCATCAACATCTATAGATTTTCCCCTGTGTGGTGCCGGGAATAAAGAATTGCACCACCCCATCTCTTCCCGTGGGTGTCGTAAAAGCCGACTAAAGGACCATTCCAGAGGATGGGCAGCAGCATCTCTCTGAGGTTACCCTCAACCTACTGCAATCGCCAACCCGCCTGCCAAGCGTGATTACGGCAAATACCCCTCATATCCTTGGGGGAGGCCTTTGTCTAGCAGTGGACGTCTTTTGGCTGAGATGATGATGATGATGATAGATTTTCATTGAAAAATTTACGAGATGACAGCAAAGAAAGCAATCTGTGGCGGTAGCCAAAGTAACATTAAGAAAACGATAGCGAAGTTCGAAAAGAATAAAACGTATGGGATTGATATAAGATTGACCACGTGATTTAGCGCGGCTTATGTCAATCCCATACATTTTACCCTTTTCGAACTTCGCTATCGTTTTCTTAATGTTACTTTGGCTAAGCCTACTGTTGCTTTGTAGTAGTTATAATATAAAGTGTCCGTAACCGATCGGATAGATAGATCATCATCATCATCATCATCATCAGCTCATTTATGTCCCCACTGCTGGGGCACGAGCCTTCCCTACGGATGGATAGGGAGAACGGGACATAAACCATCACGCGAGTCCAGTGCGGATTGGTGGTGGTTAACGACTGCTAATGCAGCCGGGACCAACAGCTTTACGTACCTTCCGAAGCACGGAGGAATGCCAAGAACCATGGTTCAATCCCCATAGTTCTGTTAGACTACTTATTTGTGGTACTGACGTTATTCCATGCCTAACAAATGCGTATAAGCTTTGTAGGTGAGTCTACAGGATTATTATTAACTAGCGGCCGCTCGCGGTTTCACCCGCGTGGTTCCCGTTCCCGTGAGAATATTAGGATAAAAAGTATCCTATGTGATAATCCAGGTTATAGTTATCATACTATACTATCATATAGGTATCATACTAGCTGTATGCCGAATTTCATCCAAATCCATTTAGAAGTTTTTAAGTGAAAGAGTAACAAACATCCATCCATACTTACAAACTTTCGCGTTTATAATATTAGTAGGAAGGATGTGTTTATAGAACACTAGCGGGCCGTCCCGGCTTTGCACGAATTATACTTTTCAAATGAATAAAGCTCTTTTTAAAAAGAATATTTAATTTTACAATTTTGGAGTACATGTATTTATTTAAACAAATAATAAAAATGCTACCAAGCTTTGTGAGTGCCTCTTGAACTCTTGATATTTGCATTTCTGTGACGCCGTCGTACAGCTCTATGATAGTGCGGCGTAAGCTTTTCTTCTTCTGACGTCATAGCTTTCCTATACAAAACACACGGGTAGACTTTTCTTATATAATGTAGCCTATGTTACTCAGCGCTAATGTAGCATTCTAATGAAGAAAGAATTTTTTAAATCGGCCTATTAGTTTTTGAGTTTATTCGTTACAAACATACATACAAAAATACAAAGCTTTTCTCTTTTTAATATTAGTATGATTAATAAAAAAGTTTATAAAAAAATTGCCTTTAAAAATAACTAGGGGTCGCCTCGCCTAGTGTTCGAAGTTCGATCGTAATTCATAAAATATACAAATGTTCATATTTTATGATGAAGAATTATTATGCATCAATGTTACCTTTCTGCACATATTCTTCATATGTAACCATATGTAATAACTTTAACTAAGTACTTATGTCAAATCACACTCTGGTACGCTCAATGATTATGACTAAAATGTGCTTGAAAAGGATTTCTTCAAATATCTAGTATCCAAATAAAATTAGTATCCAACATACATTGTTTTAACATTTTTTTTCTAACAAGGTGGACCGACGACTTAGTAAAGGTCGCGGGAAGCCGCTGGATGCGAGCAGCACAAAACCGGTCGTTGTGGAGATCCTTGAGGGAGGCCTTTGTCCAGCAGTGGACGTCTACTGGCTGAGATGATGATGATGATATATTGTTTAGTTATACACTTTTGAGAACTCTTCAAGTGAATATTTATAAAATTTATAAAAAACAGTGAAAAAATTAAACGCCTACCCGACCCAGCCAGGAATCGAACCTGGGTCATCCGCAATCCGGGCGGCTGCACTGATCGCTATGCTACGGAAGGCTAACGTAAGTGCTGAATTTTGTCACTGCTTTATAATGATTTTTGAGTGCTATTAGTCGCATAGGGTCGGGTAGGCGTTTAATTTATTCACTAAATTTTATAAATTTTATAAATATTTAATTTAGCTTCAGTGCAGCAATTAGAACTTGAAAATAAAAAAGTAAAAAATTTACCCTTCAAGTGGTTCATAATTGGTGTCTACCATACTTTGTTAATAAACTTTTGGGCACCATTAAGAACACACCCTTACTATTGGAAATGATTATTAATGGCCGATGCAGTGCATCGCTGCGAGGATGTCTGTCCGTCCGCCGCTGCGATTACTCATTGGCGCGCGAATTTCAACATTAAAGGGATTCGATAAAACAATATTATTATCATTAGTGTTTATTTTATCGGTAATGTAAAGCCATTGGCCTTCATCTCAAGTTTAATGGATATGCGCTGTACGCATTATCGGCAACGCAGAGGTCACTAACACTCAATGCAATAGCGTAGAGATATAGCGTCACTCAGCGGTTTTTACTGCATGTATATACCACGACCACGGCGAGTGCACTGAAGAACTCTTGGATCTTATCCCATCTTCTCCCTTCCTCCATAAGATAGATAGATCAATTCTTTATTGCTCACACACAGATGGAAACAAAAAGACAACAACAGTTACACAAAAATTTAAAGCTAGTTTATGGGATAAGGCGGTCTTATCGCTACAAGCGATCTCTTCCAGACAACCAACTTGGTTAAATAATCCAAGAAAGAAATAGAGGAAGTGCGCAAACATTAAATAAATAAATACATATAGACGCGAAGACAACTGGTGCAGCGTGAAAACGCCGCAGCATCAGCCACCCTCTCCCTGTCGGCCCACAAAGTGCCTCTTCACGCCTCGTTTGAAGAACATGTTATAATATATAACATATATAATATGTTATATATATGTTATGTTAATATACAATATATTTGAGTGTAGAATTCACCCCTAAATTTTGTACTGTGCATGCCAATACAGATTGTATATAGGAAGGAGGGAAAAAGTAGACTATTCTGTTCTGTTGGAGGTACGACAGCGAAACAAGACATCCATAAAATATTATTTTTTTAATTCAGTTTAGTGCAACAGAAAAATTTCTCTTATGAATGTCACTAAGTATGCCATCGGTTCGTAAGTCTACACAGGGCGGGAGTCTTTGTACTGAGAAGAACCGGCAACAAACTCAGCAAGGGTTTCATTTTCCCCTTCTTTTTTAAAGCGTCCAATGTTGGAAAATGCCCTACAGAGGAATAAGGAATGGAGAAAGGAATGAAAAAGGGTTATTTGCCTTTGGTGGGACTCGAACCAACAAAGCCTATCTCATTCAAAATCAGCTCTTCCAGTGAAAAAGTTCGGCCAGAAAATCAAAGTTCCCATTATATCCAGTTGTCTCGGTAGCTTAGCATTACCATACTGTTTTTGTTTTGTTTAAATAATTTTTAACACAAATTTTGTTGCGAACAAATTACAAAAACACAAATTTTGAAAAAAATTCCACGAGCAGGATTTGAACCTGCACCCTTCTGTCATACCTGGTCAGGTACTCTCCCAATTGAGCTATCGTGGTAAATAGCTTGTAAATAGCTTGCCTACTTTCTTAACTGATCTTTAGTATTTGTAAAAATATTATGATTGGATGTTAATTGTTGACATTGAATTTGTCAATGGGCGCCTTTGGCTTTCAAAGTAAAATAGTAAAGTGTTGAATAATTTCGGCGGGCTGGGCCCTGTTTAATAAAACTTACAAATTGTACACATTGTAAATTTACATGGTAAATTTGTAAATAAAGATTACAAGTTACAAATTTACCATGGTGGAAAATTTACAAAATTGTAAAATTGTAGCTACAATTTTACATATTTCTGTTTAATAAAGATTTTCTCTCTACAGGTGACAATTTACATATTTGTAAGGAAAACTGCTTTATTGAAGGCATAATTGTAGTTACAAGTTTACTTATTTTGTAAATTGTAGTACAATTCCGACAGGTGGATTAGCCTGTGTCAGAAATTTACAATTTTGCGCCTTAACATATAATTAGTAAAGAAATTCAATTGTAATACAAAAAATGGTTTTAACAACAAGTAGTGAAAGTAGTAACAGTAAATCCGCAATATCTTTCCACTTTTTTATTTTCGTATATTCGTGAGTTAGTTGTTCACTAAACCGACCGAATAAAAATCTTTATTCTCGTATATTAGAGAAAGGATAGTCATTTTATTTTGGTGCTCCATGATTTGTTACGAATAATACAATTATGAAACTAAATCACTCTTTACCTACTTCTAAAATTCTAAGATTTTTTTTAAACCTACCCTCGTTAACTTAAATCTAAGAATCTTCAATTATTTATTCTTACATTTTATGTAAATTGTAACTTACAACTACAAATTTGTAGATACAATATAATCATTGTCATCGAAATCTACAGGCGTTTTCTACAATTGTAAACGTTTATTAAACAGCATTTATACTTACTATATTTGTAACATTTTTACTTGTGACTTTTTTACATAATTGTAAGGTTTATTAAACAACACTTGTCATACAACTTTACAAATATGTAACTTATTTACAAAATTGTCGGATTGTAACGTTTATTAAACAGGGCCCTGGTAAGAACCACGATAGCTCAATTGGGAGAGCACCTGACCCGCCGGTATGTCAGAAGGGTGCAGGGTCAAATCCTGCTTGTGGAATTTTTTTCAACATTTGTGTTTTTTTTTGTAATTACCATACTGTAAAACGTTAAAGCCCCGTTGAGAATCGAAGCCTCGAACAACGAACCTCTGGGTTAAAGATCGGTAGTCTTATCCAGTAAAACACAGTGGCAGTTAAATGATAAGACTTTACAGATAGACTATTATAATTGCTTAACAAATTATAAATAAAATAAAAAAGTTTATTATTATTGTTAGCCCTCACTGTCCCACTGCTGGGCAAAGGCCTCCCTCCATTTCTTCCACTCATTGCGGTAATTGATTTCAATTTTGGTAGTTCAAATAGTTTTTTATTTCCCAATAAAATATATAATTTTTAGTGTGGCAACCCCAGAGATAATGCAAATACTTGTGTTGGGGTAAATTGATACAGTTTTTTTATCACAATTCAAATACAATAAAGCATTGATAAGCCGTTGTTTAGTTAGTTTCAACACAATTATTCATAATAAAATAAATCAAGCTTGATTCGTGTAAAGAACCAATTACCTACCGGTTTGTAAAAGAAGAAAAAAATTCAAAAACATCGCACTGTATACGAAATTAATCTTAATTTCTTTAAAGATAAAGGTGAGATTTCAATTGACTGCGATAGTCTCTTTTTTATACAAAGACAAAACACACGTGCAACAATTCCAGACAATTAAAGTCAAGATTTTTGCAATTTTAAATGAAACAAATGAAAAAATCGAATTTCTCAAATGCCATTCAAGAGTGAGCTTAAATCCTTCACTGTTAAAGGTCAATGAAAATAACAGTTACATATTTTCGATCGCAAACTAGAGCGCACACACGGCTCAGAAAAGCGAAAGAAATTTGTCCCCACCGAGAGATTTTTTACTTTTTTGAGATTTTTTGAGATTTTTTTGCTCTTTACCAAATGTTTTAACGCAAAAAGTTTTTGACATTGTTTCGATACACTGCTCGGATTTGGCGCCAATTAATTTTGCGTAAGTGTAAAGCGGTGTTCATAAAGATACTAACTTTTAAATAATTCTAAAATTAGGGCTGCAGAAGTTGTGAACTGTAAACAGCCTTGATGGCCGAGTGGAAATGCGCTTGCGCCGCTATCCGGAGATCCTGAGTTCAATTCCCAGGTCGGGAAAAGTGTGTATCAGATTTTTGGATTCATAGCCTGCGGTTTTGATCACCAACCCGCATTTGGCAAGCGTGGTGATTCAGCCAATATCCATCAATTGTAGCGATGACTTGATCTCAATGATGGGAGGCTTTTGCCCAGCAGTGGGAAAATACAACTACTTCATCATCATCATCATCCTCATCATCTTACACTAGTCCACTGCTGGACATAGGCCTCTCCAAGTGCACGCCACTGAGCACGACCCGCGGCTACTCTCATCCAGCTCTACTTCACTTCACTTTTGATTTGTAATTTGTCCACATACTTGCTAATAGGCTATTTACAGTTTATAATACACTAGCGGCCCGTCCCGGCTTCGCACGGGTGGACATTTCTTTTTTAATATAGCCTATGTTACTCAGCGCTAATGTAGCATTCTGATGGTGAAAGAATTTTTTAAATCGGTCCAGTAGTTTTTGAGTTTATTCGTTGCAAACATACAAAAATACAAAGCTTTCGTCTTTATAATATCTATATATTAATACGTGAAGCAAAAACTTTGTACCCACTACCTTTTTACGAAAATTGCGCGGACGTAGGAGTATGAAATTTCGCGCATTTATAGTTTAGAGAACGTTATCCGAATGATAATATTTTTTTAAATTATGCATAAAAATACTTTAAATCAATAAAACAGACATTATACCCACTACCATGTATTTGACACACACGCATAATAACTATATTATACTCTTTTCAAAAATTTCAAAAATGGAAGAGGAGCGGCCGAAATCTGTCAATGCCAATCAAAACTCACATTTTATCTTTTTTAATTTTTTATTGCTTACAATACAATCCGTGCAGCCTTAATAAAATTACGGTCGAGTTTAGACCACTGGGCGACCACTGGGCGACCACTAGTTAGTATGAAACACCTCATTATTGTCACACGAGCCTACTTTGTGAAAGCACTTCGAAAAACTTCTGAATAATTTGTACAAAAAAAGGAAAAAGTAAAAATAACATTTTTTTGTTATAAAGAACCGACATCTTGTAACGAACCGATCGAAATTTCCGATAATATTGCGATTGCTCTGTGCAAAAATGCATAGTCGGCCATTTTGAAAATGCCCTGTGTGTTGGTACAGTCAGTAAGAAGCATCTTGTTGCATAGCTTTTCTTTTTAATTAACCTCATTTATAAGATAAAAGTAAAAAAAAATATATATTTAAATATCTTGTAATTACATTTATTTATTTATTATATTGAGCTGTCATGCAGATACACAAAATTAAGGTCTTACATAAGTTGTTAGTAAGTACATGAGCCTTACCATGGCATTGTGTATGCAAAAATAAAAATAATAAAAATATTGTGTTTTGTTCTAGGTCAAAACCTCTAACAGTGAAGTCAAGTCATCGCTACAATTGATAAGTATTGGCTTAAGGCGAAGGTTTAAAAAAAAACGGTATTTTTAAATGAGTTTTATTCGAAATTTATAAGGATTTTAAATCCAAAAAAAAATGTTATTCATTGGCCTTTCATCTAGTAATTTCGGCTGATATTTTCACGATATTTTATAATTTCCTGCATTGAATATAATATCAAACATACGTCTTAATTATTAGACTTAATAACATTTTATTCAGGCTATACACCGTTTCGGACGAAGAAAAAAATATCAAACCAATTGTCTTTGAATATGTAATAGTTGTCGGCCATTATAATTTAAATGAGTTTTTAACCGCCTCTGTGGTCTAGTGGCTAAGACCACTGGTTTAGACCCAGAGGTCCCGGGTTCGATTCCCAGCGGGGGGGTACATGTTTGTGTACTCGGTTTGGTTGGTGGTAGGGCTTGTTTGAAGCATATATCGAAAAAGCTTTAGTGGCCGAATAGCAAAGCTCTTGGCCAATAATAGAAGGTCCTGAGTTCAATAACCAGGTCGGGCAATGAATTACTTCAATGAATTTGACGGTGACTGTACCTTTCCACACGATGGTAATCACCGTTTGATATATCGTCTCAAAAATTCAATTGATTGTGTAACTCGGACCGCGTTATTTCGTCCACAAAATGGCGGCGAACTCTCGACAATATTTAGTATGCAATTAACGAGGTGAGCTTATAATTTATTTAAACTTTTAACGTTAATTGAATACAACGAAAGTGTGGGAAAGGACACGAGGCATTTGCACCCATTTTCTTTGGGGTAAGTAGTGTCCTTCAATTTTGAGAGAAGGATCTTTTAAGAATTTGCCTGCCTGAGTGTGTTTGTTGCCAGTTTTCTCAGTATAAGGTATTTCGAGCACGTAGACCACGTTACCCAAGACAAGGTCAAACCAAAGCCTAGGTGCTATCCTTAGGCGCCCTCGGGTTGTTCCGCTCCCAATCAGATCCGAACCCCTCGAAGAATCTAGATTAGGGGACACGCACTATTGCGTGATGCCGTTTCCTCTAGAAAACCTTCGAAGGTGATTCGGTTCACACGGCTTGAGGAACCTTTTAAGATTTTCATCACCATCATTAATAACTCATTTTTTGTTCCCACTGCCTTCCCTATGGATGGGGAGAACGGGCCATAAACCACCAAATGGGCCCAGTGCGGATTGGTGGTTGTCAGTTTCAATCAGCATACTCGAAAAAAGAAACGCTTAACCACCTCGACCACCAAACAAATAATAAATAAACTATAAACTTTCCTGCACTCACACCAATTATCTAGTCCAAGAGAAGCTTCGTTATGAAACTCGTTAAATGGTTACTAGACAACGGATAAACATACTTAAAATACTTAAATACATACTTATTATACGTAGAAAACACCCAGACCCGAGACAATAATTAATAATTAATTAATTAGAGAAACAATAATTTTTAAATTGACCCGACCGGGGATCGAACCCGGGACCCCAGAGATGGCGACACCATGAAAAACGGTGTACAAACCACTCAACCAAGGAGGTCGTCGTAAGTGATGAGTAGCAACGTAGCAACCCAAAAATTATTATGTTTTAAATTTGAGTAAGCACCTACCAATAAATTCACACTATATCGTGCTGATAAAATCACTGTCGCCTTTAAACAACGATAATTAGCAATTAAAAAATTGATTGCGATCTGCTGATCCATGATAAAGGTGCATACGAGAAATGTTCGCTTAAAGTTTATTTAACATTTTAATTAGATAACTTAAATTCTTTGAATACTTCGATACCTATATATTTTTAAGAATCGCGTCAATTCTTCATCGTCATCAGCATCATCATCTTCATTACCAGCCTTTGTCCACTGCTGGGCATAGGAATCAGATAAGAAGACTGCAGAAGGTAAGCATGACATATGACATGGGGTGCTCCAAACGAGGCGTGAAGAAGCACCTTGTGGGCCGGCAGGGTGAGCGTGACTGATGCTGCGTTGTTTTCACGCTGCACCAGTTGTCTTTGCATCTGGACTCCGTTTCCACTTAACATCAGGTGGAGTGGAGTCATTTGCCGAGCCAGTAGGCTTAGCCAAAGTAACATTAAAACATTGACCTACCTATTTTATATTTGACAGCATGAATTACTGTAACCTAAAAATTATTAATAAACACTGAAAGGTCGGAACAAAATAGTGACGTCACAGTTCACCAATCCCTCAGAATAATAACTAAAGCTATAGAAACCGGACTAAAATAGCAACACTCATTCATCAGTTCGTACTATTTTAACTACTGAAACTAAGTGATGTATTGGAAAGAGATCGATTGTCCCTTTTCTTTCGTTATTTCGAAAGTGTCACCAGATTTGTGACGTCATATTTGAGGTAATGTAGTGAGTGACTTTATAAAGGACTCAAAGATTTTTTTTGATCACCGATTATCTGATGACCGTTTGACATAACATAACAATACAAAAAATAAAAACTAAGTGTCAACCATTTGTCGCACTCCAACCTCCTTTTCTAGCCATAAGATAGAACGGAACTAAACATAGTTGCACGATTTTTATTTTAGCCATCCTTCTATAGCTTTAGTTATTGCTCTGAGACCAACCCCATACAATTTCTAATAAAAGAAAATCATTTTGACAGGTGCCAAAAAGTTTCTCTATTGACTAACCAGTCAACTAGGACTTCTTGGTGGGAAAGTGAAGCGTCATGTCTGCGGTTTGTTTTATTTTCTAAAATTTGTGTTATGTCGAATATTCATCATCATCATCATCAGCTCATTTTATGTCCCCACTGCTGGGGCACGAGCCTTCCCTATGGATGGATAGAGAGAACGGGCCGTAAAACCACCACGCGGGCCCAGTGCGGATTGGTGGTTTTTAACGACTACTAATGCAGCCGGGACCAACGGCTTTACGTGCCTTCCGAAGCACGGAGGAGCTCGAGATGATACAATTTTGGTCACCCATCCGATGACCGGCCTTTGCGAAAGTTGCTTAACCTCAGCACTCGCAGACCGGGCGCGTTAACCTTTGCGCCATCGAGCTCCTCAATCGAATATTAATGTGAAGTAATGGTGGATTACAAACCGTTAATTCGTGAGTGTGCACGTGTGCTGGCAAATGAAACAAAACAGTGCAACGGCACTTTTCAAATTCTCTCAAGAAGTCCGCGTGAGTGAGGACTTAGTAAAGCCCCACATCTTTATTGAGATACCCGAGGGGTTGGGGGGTATATCATTTCTCACTTCTCATTTCTATTATCATTCATCATCATCATCGGAAATATTGTTTATTTATGTATTACTTGTAAGAAAAATTACTTTGACACTGGCTAAATGTGCTAATCGCACGAAGCCATCAAAAGGAAAAAAAACCAGTCAACTAGCCAATTAGTCACCGGTTCAAATATCGCTCGTCTGTATTATACTTTCCCTCTGCTGGGCAAAAGGCATCCATGGACGACCGAAATAGGCACTAAGGTGGTCGATTGGACGCCACCAAGTCGAGTTCTAGGCAGAATACCGCCAACAGGCAAAAAAAAATATAATAAAAAAGAAATGGAAGGAACCGGTCCTGTCATGCGTTTTTATGGAAGAGTAGTGTCATGTCATTTTAGCCCCAGATATGCTCGAAGTTAAGAAGCCATAACTGAAGACACGCGATGTGTAAGACAACCAAGTGTGGAAGCCGCTTCAATTAATAGAACAAGTAAAAATGTGTCTTTTTTAGAGTTGAAATATTAAGGCTTTGAATACCGTTAAAAATTAGGTAACGTGACCTCTATCTTATGAAAATAATGGTTGCAACAATAACTTAAATGCAACAATAACTTAAAAGATGGTATCCGTACCTAGGTGGCCTTTTCACCGGTAAATTAAATAACCATTCTACGCGGATTGGCTAAAGCGTATTAGTTAACGAAAAATGTATCGATACTTTTCTAGATAACGTTACCTGTATTACCGTTACCAATTTAACTTAACGATAGTTTACGGTACGAATAGTTCTACAAATATCACATTATTCTATCTTCTATCTGACGTTGGGTAGAAGCGAACTATTGAATATATGCACTGTAGTATACATATACTCTCCTATATACTAACCCACTGCTGGGCCACCCACTCATAGGAATCAAATCATCGCTACAATCGATGGGTATTGGTTTTAACCCACTTGCTCCGACAGGGTGTTATAACACCCCTAAAAGTAATATATAGATGTACCCTAATATAATATTTATATGATATATACTTTATATGTAGTAATATATGATATATAGATGTACGAACCCGGGCTAAGCCTCTATAAACGCTTTGCATTTTTATGTTAAATCTTTTAATTTTTGTATGTAAGTTTTTGTGTTCTGTTAACACTATGTTTTATTATGTCACTGTCCCAGTATTTTACACTTTGGCTGGTAACATATTGTAAAAGTAGATTTAAATATCAAATAGGCTGCAAATGTGTAAAAATTATTAAAGAAAATAAAGAATAAAGAAATTATTTTTTATGTTTTTATTTATTTTTGTGAATCCAATAAAACGTTTTTACATCCTACTTTATTTACATGAAGAGATAGGACCTGGTCCTCTACGCTGGCCTATGGGGTTTAACTATTGCTATCTTAAGACAACCAACAGGATCAAAGGCTTAACGTGCCTTTCAAGCACAGGGGAGCTCGAGATATTAATTTAAGCCGCCCATCCGGTGAAACATCACTGCGAAAGTTGCTTGACATGCAAGAGTGCAAGCAGAAATAGCAAACTACTACACAATAGATTTCCTGTTTTCCTGTTTTAAATTAATGAATAATATTATTAATTACGAGTATAATTTTATTTTTTTAATGAAGCCTTTTCCATGCAATTTGTAGCGCTGACGTCTCAGCCGCAACCTATAGGATGTGCGTCGTATAACCATGCATTCTTTATATACAGGTTGAAGGTTTAATATACTTTTTATATTTTTAAATTGATATAATTATTAAGCTTGCCATAAAGTCTGACATGGTAAAGATAGTAAGTAAATGAGCCCTATAAGGGCATAGCAAAATTGAGCTAGTGCATAAAAAGTTTAACCAAGTTATATCTACAAAATACTATTAACAAAATCAAGGGTAAAACAATTAATTTTATTAATTTATTCATAAAAATACCTATAAAGATGACATCTGCAAAGGGTATCCCCGACCTCTACTAGATTTTCCAAGACGATCGAAATGGGGAATCGAAAATGTTTATTTTCTGACCTTAAAGCGCTCGGCAGGAAGTGAGGGGCAAGGAAGGCATTCCCACTACAACCTCCATTTTCTTCGTCACTTGGGTAATTATGTATTCTATTATTTCATTAAACTTTAAAGCTTTTTCTATTTCGGAAATGTGATCGTACTGTCAGAACATTGTCGATTCTTAGAATTTATTATAATATGAATGTATTTGATTACCTTATTTCTGATAACGTGGAAGAATACTATTGTTAGGTACTACACACAAACCCAAGAGTCTTAAGTAGTACCCCATATTATAAAAGTAATGTATGTTTTGATTCCGATAATAAATAAAAATAAAAATAATAATATAAATAAATATACTATTATATTTTCCCTATCTATCCATAGGGAAGGCTCGTGCTTAAGGATTGGGGACATAAATGAGATGATGATGTCTGTTGACTGCACTAGGCAATCAACAGAATCACTTAAGAGTGTTGTGTGTGGCGGTAGTTTGCAAAATAATACGACGGTGGATGAAGATTGCCGCGCAAACGGAGGCGCAACATCGCGACAGCAGTCAGCCCATGACCACGGCCATTGTCACTCGGTCGAAACGTCGGGTATAAAGAAGGTATGATACCTTTAATCCCTGTTTAAGTTCTTTGTTTAACTATGGACCGCGAAAGTTTAAAAGTGTATATCACGTAAGAGCTCCTAACATAATATACACAAACACATACTTTTTTTTAATATGTCACTGATTGTAACAAAACCGGAACATGCTGTACCCTCGCCTATCGAGTTACATGTATGCGTGTATTTTGACAGGCGTTTACGGCGATCGGAAGCCGTACCATAGTTCATTAGCGACTCGAAGGCGGGACGATCGACTCGCATTTAAAATTATCGAGAACGCTTTATAATATAACCGTTTATTAAAAACAATAATAACAGAAAATAAATACAACTTAATCTTATCTTACTACATTAAAGAAAAAATAAAGCAAAACAAACATTACTTAATTAACGAAAATCAATAAAAACTATAAATAAGAAATGTCCTCCAGCTGTAGGCTCATGGAAACAGTCCCTAGTGTGGTCTAGTGGCTAAGACCACCGGTTTAGACCCAGAGGTCCCGGTTTCGATTCCCAGCGGGGGGTACATGTTTGTGTACTCGGTTTGGTTGGTGGTAGGGCTTGTTTGTCCACCTGGCTAGCTACCACCATCTTATCTATAAATATGTCGCCATAACATCAATGTTTGTAACATTGTTGTGTTCTGACAGTTAGAGATAAGATAGCCAGTACCTCACTAGTTGAGAATCCCGGGTGAAGTGCGCTTCCATCATTGGCCTTATCATTACTAAACATCAGGTGAGATCAAGGCACTGTGCTTACCCGTTAATATTAAAAAAAGGCCCAAGAACACGTTTGTAATGAATATATAGATTATTATTTTTACTAGTGGGTCGCCCGCAAAACTTCGCGTTTATTCAACAGATTTTTTAGGAATTTCGAAAACTATGTCAGGTTTCTTTATTTTTCTTCACATCTACGGCTGGAGCTCTTCAAAATGAGACCATAACCAATTTTTTATGTGCAGCTATCGTCCCATAATCACTGGGACAAAAATCGGCTTACGCTATATTATTATCAGTGATCGGAGTAGGTAGAGCTATTAAGGTTCATTGACCGCAAACATTGATGTTAATATGGATATTTCACGAGATTCCGACTAATACTCCGGGATTCGATTATTTGATTCTTGTATAAATATAAGAAATTGTTACATAAAAAAATATATGTGGTTTAATTAATCATGTTTCTATCTTTTTATTCAACTATCCTTAAACCCGTCCTTATATTTATAGGAAGTGTATGCTTTCACATTCATTCGGGGAATATCCATATTATTCTATCATATGGCAAGTACATAAAACAGCTCTACCTACTCCGATCTATGATTATTATATACTAATGGGTCTACCGAAAAACTTCGTGTTTATTCAAAAGATTTTTTAGGAATTTCGAAACTTATGACAGCACATGAGAGGTTAACTCATCTTGCCATCTACCATAAAGCGGTATCAAGTAAACAATAGACATAGCCCGAAGAATTGCTAAGTTCAAGTGGCAGTGGACAGGGCACATTGCTCGCAGGACTGATGGCCGCTGGGGCGGAACAGTCCTTGAGTGGCGACCGCGTACCGGAAAACGCAGTGTGGGCAGACCTCCAACAAGGTGGACCGACGATCTTGTGACGGTCGCGGGAAGCCGCTGTATGCGTGCAGCACAAAACCGGTCGTTGTGGAGATCCTTGGGGGAGGCCTTTGTCCAGCAGTGGACGTCTTTTGGCTGAGATGATGATGATGATGATGAAGTAAACTATCTATCTTAACCTCTCAGTAGGATAGTACTTATACGCTAATCACTTCTTTCCTATACAAAAAACGGCAGCACCTACTTAAGCGCCGAATGTTAAGCTAGAACATTATAATATGAGGTTCTTAGCATGTGAGCCGTATTTAGTGTAAAATGGGAACATAATACTACTTACATCCATGTTTGTGCTGCGAGCGGTCATTGAGTGTAACGTGATGCGTAGTGCTTAAGATGACAGGGTGCCATAGATAGACACTCTCTGGAAGCGACAGAAACACATTTTTTTATTATAAAAAATTTTGTTGCGAACAAATTAAGTTATTAACAAATTAAGTTGTTAAGTTATTATTCAATTGGAAGAGCACCTGATCTGGTATGTCAGAAGGGTGCGGGTTCAAATCCTGCTCGTGGATTTTTTTTCAACATTTGTGTTTTTGAATTTTTTTATTAGTTTTATCGCCGTAAAAAAATATTTGATTTCAATGATCCCTTTGACTAGCAGTGAGATAAGTACTATATAGGCTTACCTTACTACTATTTATGCCCGTACCAACAAACATAATAATATACGATTCGAATAGTTATTTCTTGTTTGTTTTTACTTTAATAATTTGAAAGGAAGTTTACATGACGGGAAACAAAACACGGAATATATATTCCAAGTTTATACTCTGTTTTAATTGTAAGGCCCATGGTATAATCACGTGGTACACCGACTTCAATTTCTTTATTTATTTGATAATAAACAATTAAAAAGCACTGAAAACTCACATTGTTGATTGCTATTACAAACCTAACAAAAACATAAACAACAATTATTATTTTTATTTATTTATTTATTTTATTTTACAAGTTTATGTACACATAAAAAGGTAACAAAAATGAAGGTAAAGTAAATGTAGTACAAGGGCGCTGCTTATTGCTGAAATATCTTCCAGCAGGCCCGCAAAAGGAAACATTATAAATAGAGGTAGAAATAATGTATACCTCCTACAAATTTAAAATAAACTTACATAAATATTTATAATACACATACATACTAATAATTGCATAAACAAAGGAAATTTAATATACAAAACAAAAATAAAAGGTAAAAAAAATAAAAACAAAAAAAGAAATCAATATACATAAGACGACAGAATCAACCGGACAGGTAGTGTTCCTTCAAACGCTTTTTAAAAAGGCTGATGTTAGGAGAGTCTTTTATATTAGGCGGCAGCGCGTTCCCCAACCTGACAGCATGCACGGGGAAGGAGTAGGAGAAAAAATCAGTTTATTAATTATATTTTCAAACTAAATACAATAACTGTTTTCTAAAGTTTACGCGAACATTACACATTGAAATGAAACAATTTTTACGGATCTACTCGCGTTTATTTTACACATTACTTATTTAATGTTAAAATACAATAGATAAAATATTTACATTCATAAAATAAAATTGTCAAAATACCTAATAAAATGTATATATAATAAAGTTAATAAGAAATAGGTTTCAAACCAGAGTCAAACGATCCAGTTAAATTGAAAAACTTACACTACAGAGAACTAGCCCCTCCCACGACTTCGTCCGCGTAACCAGAAAACCCAGAGGTCCCGGGTACGATTCGCAGCTGGGACTACTGACAGGCTATTGACAGAGTATTATCACGTTGTTAAATTAGTGGACTTGAGGCCCAGGTGAAATTAAGGCAAAGCCCGTTGTGGAATTAAAAAAATAAAAGATATATAATGTCACTTCCAGTGACACTAACTCTTAACAAAATTACTGCTTTTACCAGGCAGCATTGTGGCGTGTTATGCGCGTTTTCACTTAGCACCGCTAGATGGCACTCGTTTGTACAATTTATAGGGACGCGCTTTTTTAAAGTTTCATGCCGGCTCGAGCTAAGTGGCGTTACGACTTACGCAAGATGCAGAGCAGACATGGCAGCGCACTTACACTGTGTAAAAGTGAACTGGTTTTATTTATAAAGTGAACTTACCTTATACTAGGGTATGTTTCGTCATCATCATCATTTTCAGTAGGTACCTATCTATCCACGGCTGAGTTAGGACAAATTGTTTGATTAAAATAGGGGATGTTTGGCTTTTAATTATTATAATATATTTAAGTACCTAATATAAAATACAATTTGTACACAACAAAAAGAAACATTACTTAACTTAACTTGAAAAAAAAACAGAGAAAAATATAAAATATAATAATTAGAAAATTAAAAACTAAAGACCTACAATTAAGAGCCGTCCTCCAACTGTGGGCTCATGGGAACGGTCCCAAGAATGCTGGCAACATTGCCCTTTGGATTGCCAAACTAATACGCTATAGTAGTTTTATTCATCATCATCAGGCAACATTGTTTCATAGATAAAAAAATACCTTAAAAACTAAAGTAATAAAAAACTTTTTTTGTTAGTAAAAAAAAACATCACCAGCTCATTATGTATTGCCACTGCTGGGCACGAGCCTTCCATATGCATGGAAATACCACATATGGAGAACGGGCCTTAATCCACCATGCGGGCCCAGTGCCGATTAGTGATTGTTAACGACTGCTACAGCCGGGACGAAGGCTTTACGTGCCTGGAGCATGGAGGAACTCGAGATGATAAATCTTTGGTCACCCATCCGATGACCGGCCCTTGCGAAAGTTACTTAACCTCAGCAATCGCAGACTTAACCATTGCGCCATCGAGCTCTTCAACGACCGCTAGTTGTAAATATAAATATTACTTAGTTGAGGTGGGTGTTTGCCATTGGCTGTCCGGGCGATAGACCATTTATAATGGTGTCAACAAGTGCCCTAAGGAGAGTACCTGTAGCATAGAGCTACGAAACTACCGTACAGGACAAGAAAAAGGAAATTATAAAAAAGAAATTAAACATTAGTAAATGCATGAGGTCTACCACTGCGCCCGGTCAGATGCATATTGTTATGTGAGCCTCTCCTCCGGCTCCCTAAAGGGAAACGTTCTAAAAATTCTATGAAGAAATTACCAATAGCCTGTCATAGAACTTTTTTTAACTTACCTATAATATCCTACAAATAAAATGTGTTACATAAAATATTCTTTAAAAACTTTTTCATTTAAATGTGAAACTAAATAATGCCAGTGTAAAATAAGGAAACATTATTTCTGAGTTTGCATTATAGCTTGTCCTGTCTAGTAGATTTACAGCTCACGCTTCTACGCACGACGCAGTCCCATATAAATAAGTAAATGTGTTTGTCTTACCACAGTATTTCACGGGCGACGGTGTGGTCCCACTACAAAAGGGCCCGAATATTGACGATTGCTCTCGTCTCGGCCAAAAAAAAAAAAAAGAAGAAGGTAAGCTTCATAAAAACGCGCTCGAGCAGCGCACAACACAACACAATACAACAACAACAACAACACAACACAACCTCTCACGGACACGGAAATTTGCAACAGCTGCGCTCTTACTGTTTTGAGCTGTTGCGAGATTCCGTGTCCGATGAGAGGGTCTATGAGTGTTTTTTTTTAATTTTTGACGGGTAAGCACAGTGTTTTGATCTCACCTGATGTTAAGAGGAAATACTAAGGTCGACTGAATTGAAAAATATGTACGAAATGTAGACAAAATCAACGTTTCGTAGTCCCCTGATTCCTCCCCCAAAACTGGACCGACTTAATAACTTTTCTCATTAAAAATTAAAGAAAGGCTTTAGCTGTGTCTCTATGTTATGCCTTTTTTTAAATAATCTCGAATTTCGAAAAAACAGCGGAAAAACTGGCCAATTTTTAAGGTTTTTAAAGGTTTATATCTCTTTTAATAATTAAGTTATGAAAAAGAGGAAACATAGGAACACAGTCAAAGCCTTTTTTTATTTTTTAATGAAAAAGTAATTAAATCGGTCCAGTTTTTAAAGAGGAATCAGGGGACTACGAAACGTTGATTTTGTCTACTTTTCATACATATTTTTTAATTCAGTCGAACTTAGTGTTTCCTCTTAAGTGATGTGAGGCCAATGATGGAAGCGCACTTCACCCGGGACCCTCAACTAGAGAGCCACTGGCTGTCTTATCTCTATCTGCCGGAACACAACAATGCTACAAACATTGATGTTATGTTGACATATTTAGATAAGATGGTGGTAGCTAGCCAGGCGGACAAACAAGCCCTACCACCAACGAAACCGAGTACACAAACATGTGCCCCCCGCTGGGAATCGAACCCGAAACCTCTGGGTCTAAACCGGTGGTCTTAACTAGACCACAGAGGCGGTTAATGTGTTGCTCGAAGCTTACTTTCTGCAGTCTCATTATTTTGTGTCACGACACTCACAAATTTTTCGACACGCTATGCGCCAGTTCTGTACGTTGTTTGCTCTGGGGTTTTTGTGTGTTAATTTTTGATTTTTTTTTACACTTAACTAGGTTGGTTGTAGTGTTTATTAATATTTCGTAAAGCACGTATTGCGTAGTGCACGTTTTGTTTCGTAAAATGTGTAGGTTTACCCTAATTTGTGGGAGTATTTTCCCGCTACCGATTTTTTTATGTGCAAAATTTAACACTTTGATTAGAAATAAATAATAAAATATATTATAACCTATCTACGAGTATGTTACCAGCAAGGAATGTAAATGAATAAATAAACTTTCCTACACTCACACCAATTATCTAGCCCAAGAGAAGCTTCGTTATGAAACTCGTTAAATGGTTACTAGACAACGGATAAACATTCTTAAAATACTTAAATACATACTTATTATACACGTACATAGAAAACACCCAGACCCGAGACAATTTAGAAAAACAATAATTTCTAAATTGACCCGACCGGGGATCGTACCCGGGACCTCAGAGATGGCGACACCATGAAAACCGGTGTACAAACCACTCGACCAAGGAGGTCGTCAAAGAGCATAGCATAGCTGTAGAATTTTATCAGTGAAAGATTTTTTGGAATTGGACCAGTCCTTTCAGAGGCTCGCTGACGTTTCGGACACAGTGTCCGAATCGACACTTTTTAATTTTATTACTTTTTTCACTGACGATTCGGACACTATTAAATTATAGGAGCTATTCAGTACAGTCGGATAAAAAAGCTTCAAAATATAATATTATGTAGAAAAAAAAAAAACGTTACTTAAATATTTTAGAGGTTTGTGGATGTGTATTTCTTCAAACAAATTAACTCACAAACTTTACCGTTTTATCATTAGTACCTACTGGGCCACGGAGTCGTTCTATAGGCGAGATATAGCAAGTCATAGATATTTATTGCAACAATTACAAACATCTTACAAGCTCTTTAGTAGTAGGGCATTCCTACAAATGTTGATGAGAAGCACCTTGTGGGCCGGCAGAGTGAAGTTGACTGATGCTGCGTTGTTTTCACGCTGCACCAGTTGTCTTCGCGTCTGGACTCCATTTCCACTTAACATCAGGTGGTATGGAGTCATTTGCCGTGCTAGGCATAAAAAAAATGTGTGTGTTACCTTCGACCTTAGTATAATTAACTCATGACATTTTTTAACTTTGCGTCTAGGATACTGAAACAGCTTGCAGCAGAACAGTTGATGCTAACAAGTCTTTTAAGAGCGTTTACGCCGCTCACTAGCGCCGCCAATGAAAAAAAAAACATATCTAGTAATTAGAGTTAGAAAATCAAATTATGCTCAACAAACTATTTAAATGAAGTAATTTACCATTTTTTCATCACCTAATGAACACCTGACATGTTATGGTTTAGTTAAATAAGACGTTACGGCCACTTTTGACTATAACGCCGTATATAACTAAACCATAACATATCAGATGTTCATTAGGTGACGTAAAAATGCTAAATTACTTCATTCAAATACTTTGTTGAGCATAATTTGATTTTCTATCTCTAATTACTAGATATGTTTTTTTTTTCATTGGTGGCGCTAGTGTGCGTCGTAAACGCTCTTAAATTATAAACTACAGAAGACTGAAGTAGGTATGCCGTCCCTTTATGAGGGAAAGTCGACCAATGAGGCTTGTTAAGAAAAAGGTGTAAAAATACCACGACTGAAGGAACCCTTATATTTTCAATAACAACACTATTATCTCCAAAATATGATCCATCTTTAGTTGTTGACAGGCGTTACTAAACAAACATAGTGCAGGAAGATGGATTTTCCGTGTGTTATCTCGTCGGGCCCAGCGTTTGATACATCGAAACAGGAGTTATCGTAATGATAAGAAGCAGCACAAATATGGAGGCAATTAAAAAAGTTATTAACTATCGAGGTTGCTCCCACTCGCTGAAGCAGCTTTTGTAAGTTATCTCCAGTAAGTAATGAAAACTGGATAAATATTTGGTGTTTCACGTTGATAAAGTCATTGTACCTATAGGTAACCAAAATCGTACCAACTCGAGCTCCACCCTCGATAGAAGATTGTCGTCTGCGCCTCATCTTAAAATCGTCCGTAACAGGGCCGCGTTCATATTAGGTCGGTTATTCCACCTTATAGGCAGGCGGAGTAAAATGTCTCGTCGACATAAGACGACAATTTACAAAACCTGCATTCGCCCCGTCATGACTTACGCTAGCGTAGTTTTTGCGCATACCGCGCCCTCCTATTTGTATCCCTTACAAACCCTTCAGAATCGTATCTTGCGTGGTGCCACGGGTTGCCCGTGGTACTATCGCAATGTAGATCTCCACCATGATCTTGATCTTCCCACTATCAAAGACTTTATCAAGGACGTTTCCAGACGTTACTTTGATAACGCCCCCTACCACCCTAAACTGCTTGTTGTGGCGGCCGCCAACTATAATGCTGAAGGCCTTCCACAAAAAAAAAATCTCGAGCTCCTCCGTGCTTCGGAGACACGTAAAGCCGTTGGTCCCGGTTGCATTAGCAGTCGTTATTTATATAGCCTATAACTGTCCCACTGCTGGGGAAGGGCTTCCATCATTGAAATCAAGTAATAAATAAATAAATAAAAAGTTTATTTGGCATAAATATACAACATAATTATAACAACAAATTAAAAAGAAAGCACAACAATCAAGATTCAAGATTCAAGATTCAAAATCATTTATTCAGTTTAGGCTACAAATAGCTCTTATGAACGTCGTTATGCCATCGGTTCGTAAGTCTACTCTGGGCGGGAGATCTTGTACTGAGAAGAACCGGCAAGAAACTCAGCAAGTGTCCAGCTCTTTTCTCCCTTACAGCGTCAAAAAATATTGAAAAATGCCCTATCACAAAAAGACACTTTCCATCACAAATAAAAACACAAAAAATAAAGGACAATCACACAAAAAAAAAACAAAAAAAAGAGAAAATATAATAATATCAAAGTAAGCAATCTAAGCAAATATACATCAGTTACCAGTTAAAATTTTCACAATGTCATACAGCACTAATAAAGGTCAAAAATTGTCTACGAAAAAAAAAAAAAATGAAACTAGTCATTAATAATAAAAATAATAGTATGCAAGAGCGGACCAGCCTCCACAGGCGGCACCCGTTCACGAGTATGACATATGAATCAGCCATCGCTTCACTCAACCATATCTTAGGGAATGTAACGACCCGACGCACATGCCACCACTACAATCCCAACAATTGATGGGTTGGCTTAATAACCACGCTTGCCAAATGCGGGTTGGTGTTCACAAACACACTGCCCGACCTGGGAATTGAATAAATAAATAAATAAATCATTTATTGCTAAAAATATGGTACATAATCATCATCATCAGCTATGTCCCCAATGCTGGGGCACGAGCCTTCCCTATGGATGGATAGGGAGAACGGGCCATAAACCATCACGCCGGGCCAGTGCGGTGCGGTGGTTGTTAACGACTGCTAATGCAGCCGGGACCAACGGCTTTACGTGCCTTCCGAAGCACGGAGGAGCTCGAGTATCGAATAATAAACAAACGTGATGAAACAAAAGATTTCCAAAATGGCGCTGAAAAATTTGAATTACAATTAAGGGTGCGCCGTCCGTAAGTGACAAGTGTCATATGTTTTATTTGAAATGTCGTCGTCCATATTTATTTGATACCGCGCGGCCATACTAATTTTGTAGGGGGTGCTTTATAAAAAATTATTATTTAAATAACCACTTGATGAATCGAAAATGTAGTCTAGCAATTTGTAGTTTATCCATTGATGATTGTTTAGACAAAATCAGAGGTACAATAATTTAGATAAACTATAAGAAATCTACTAAACGCAGCCACTCGTTTTCATGATTTTTGCCCAACTTTAAATGATATTGTAGAAAAAACTATAGCGTGTTATGAATTTATGGTTCTGACAAATTGTAAACACGTTCCCTATGATACTAAATATATATTTTGTTAATTAAACACGATAGTATTTTCAATTATATCTACTTAACCGTAACTGCATTTTTGGCATTTTTTGGTCGGCGCACCCTTAAGAGATAAAAACTCAGATATGAGAGAAGAGTTGTCCACACACAAGCCACGAGTGAAACCGAATAACCTGAGTTGTATGCTTATTAATAATGTGGTCCGAACTGTTTATTGGTCATCTGTGGCCGGCGGCGATCGTCGCAATTATTGATTCAGCCATATTGGTGTACCGCGACCGGTTAGCTTTGATACTTGCGTTATTAAGTGACTGGCTTTTAAGCTGCTTGTGTGTGACTGATAATGCTTAAAGTAGTTGCTTTTGTTTTTGCAGAATGGTCTAAGTTGTAAGCTTAGTAATAATGCTGCTTCTTTTACTAGGGACTTAGAAAGGATACCTGCAAAGATCATGAAAATAAAACGCCTATTAAAATTATGTAAAATAAACGAAAAAAATACTTGGTTTGTACGAGTAGTATTTGCGAAAAATGTGACACATTTGTCACACACAAGCCGTTTGGTCTTTTGACCAAACAGCTTTTATTTGAAATGCTGCAACCACATCATTGTATTTAAAATTAAATAGAAGTTCCTAATTTCTTATTTAAAAATTATTTTTTTATAATTGTTTGAAGGAGATGCGCTGCGCCTCCATTGGGCATTTCCATTTCGGCCATCCGAAATATCCGCGTTTAAAGCGCTGGTGCTGGTGTTCCAAGCCCGTACTCCAGCAAAGTGCGTCTGCCGGCCACCAACCTCATGCCGGTTACAACTGTTCGCCCGCCGCCGTTCGTCGGCCGCTGTCGCTGTTCAAAGGTTTCCTTTCCACCTCCTTGAACTGCTCACCACCATAAGCATATTGCCGTCCCTCGCAGTTCAAACCTCCCCTATCCTAATGTAGCGCAAACAAAAAAAAAATACAGTCCACTAATTAGCTAACAACGCCCGCGCCGCATTTGATCTTCGAGCCGCATCACCATTTTTGGTACCTATGCATTTTCTGTGCTCATCTTCTCCACAGCTAGGTTTATTTGAAAGTGGACACTTTGACTTTGGTTGTTTTTTTTTGCATGTTAATCAAAGATGTTGATCTATCTACGTATCAAATAAAACCAAATCCGTTCAGCTTTAAGCATATAGTTTTCCAAATCCGTTCAGATTTTATGTTTAAGATATTTGTGTCATTGAAGAATTCAGGAATTAACAAAAGTAGAAGACGCGATAGTATTTCATGATTCGCATGGTAATGAGAAGAGTTGAGTATCAAGAAACACGGTCGCAGTACACACTGAATGTAGATATAGCCTGCTAATCTACCGTCTAATATAATTATAATGTATAATGCACCTTGGTAACTGTACCGCGTGATAATAAGTGATTGATGGCAACCGGGAAAAAGTGTGGGAGACACTGCGTACAGTCAACGGCAAAAGCGATAGCTAAAATAAAACTTTAAAAAATAAGTATTTTTTCCGATTCGATCCGAACCCTTTGGAGAATCTAGTAGGGCACGGGGACACGCACGTGCGTGATGCCGTTTCTCTCTAGAAAACCTCCGAAGGTGATTCGTTTCACACGGCTTGAGGAACCCTTAAAGTTTCTCGCCACCCCCAAACCAGCCCAGTGAAGCTGAAAATGCCGTTCGAGGCAATCAGCAATCTCTCCAAAAAAATATTTTTTTAATTTGTTTTTGTTGCCTTCATCATGTAAATACGGAAAATAGGTTTTATTTGTTATATTTTTGGTGAAGTGCTTTTTTTTATTGCTTGTTTGAGAATTTAGCTCCATCTCTATATCAACACCTAGTCCTACGTCCATTCTTTTATCGTTTTGTATGTGACTATGTTTGATTGGTATGTCATAAGCTTGCCAGCGGTTAAATTTCAATAACATGTTTAAGTAAATGTTTTGTGGGCGGAAAGTAAAGGATATAATAATGTTATAATATTATTTAAAACCAAAGTACAAAAAGTAAATGATTGACAGTAACTAACAAAAAAAGTAATAAAGTTAGGTACATTAATTTAATAACAATTAGATAAAGTTTAAAAAAAATATCAGTAAAAAATAAAAACACTCTTGTCTACACGACTGTACATGTAAAACATTGGACCGATTCTTTTAGTTTCAAATTCTTATTGTATTTTAAACATACAATCGTTATTCTAATGTAGTCTACATTCTGGTTCGTTAGAAGGTTGTTTAAATATAAATCCTGTTTGTATCTTCGAAGGGGCTGTTTAAAATTAAAAACATAAAAGGATTGTACCTACGTAAATATGGTCCTTACCTATGAAATTGAAGTTTTGTATGGAGATTTCATATAAAATTATATTTTTCATATTTTCTTAGCATTTATTTAAGTATTTTTTATTCTATGTTAACACTACAAAAAGTGTAGGGCAGTGTGTTTAAATAGCTAAATATAGCAGACATTAAAAATAAAAAAACATGTCCCTGCAAAGCTACAAAAGGTCTATTCCGCTAATAGAAAAAAAGAGCCATAAAGACACAAAATTAAAAATCATTGTTATTACTGAAGCTTAAGTTAAATAGTCATAATAATTAAATGTGTATCAAAATTTTAACATCCGGTATTGAATGTTTCTGTTTTGTTTATATAATTTTTAACGCAAATTTTTTTGCGAACAAATTTCAAAAACGCAAATGTTGAAAAAATTTCTACGAGCAGGATTTGAACCTGCACCCTTCTGACATACCGGGTCAGGTGCTCTCCCAATTGAGCTATCGTGGTTCTAACCAGCCCGCCGAAATTATTTAACTTTATTTACTTTTTTACTTTGAAAGCCAAAGGCGCCCATTCAAATCCGGTATTGAGTTTTAGAAGTAATGCACTTATTAATCAGAATCAGTGCCGTCTGTGGAGGCTGGTCTGCTCTTGCATACTTATCTTATTTTTAGTATTATTAATTATAGTTTGACTTTGTTTTACCTAAACAATTTTCGACTTTTACTAGAGTACTGTAGTGGTGCTGTATGACATTGTGGAAATTGAAACTTTTACATAATTATCTGATGTAAATTTGTTAATTTACATTTTTTATTTTGTTTTTTTACATGTTGTGGTTGTCTTATATATATTTTTTGTGTTTATTTGTAATGGAAAGTGTCCTGCTATGATAGGGCACTTTCCAATATTTTTGACGCTGTAAGGGAGAAAAGAGCTGGACACTTGCTGAGTTTCTTGCCGGTTCTTCTCAGTACAAGATTTCCCGCCCAGAGTAGACTTACGAACCGATAGCATAGTGACATTCACAAGAGCTACTTGTAGCCTGAACTGAATAAATGATTTTGAATTTTGAATTTGAATTTTGAAAGAAACGCCTGTAAACTGTCCCACTGCAAAGTAAATGCCTGTATCATTGCAATCAAGTCATCATACAATTGATGGATATTGGCTTAATCAACGCTCGCCAAATGCGTTAACGACTACTTAAGGATTTGTTCGACAAACACAAAAGTTACCTGTCAGTGAATTAACACGGCGGCAATATTCTTATTTTAATCGTAGTCTTATATGGGTATTATAATACGCTAATATTCAAATATTAACGTGTAAAAAATCGAGATTTGAAAAAAAAGACTACAAATATAGGTATGCGATTGATAAAATAATCTACTGGTAAAACAAGCGAAAAAATTAAACGCGAACATTATAAAACGCTTTAGGAAAAATCGCTACATGAAAAAAGACGAATAATTAAATTTGCGATATGAAAGAGCACGGTGTGAAAATTTGCTACTATGAAAAAATGCTTTTGTGAAGAAGCTCGAGATGATACATTTTGGTTCTACCTATTCGATGACAGTCGTTTGTGCTGCTGCAGCGTGTTTGGGCTGCTATAGCGTGTTTAATAATAAACACGCTATAGCAGCCCAAACACGTTAACAACCGAGTCATCGAGGTCCTTACTTACCATGTCGACCAGGTTTTATTGTTGTTATTTTCATTTTGCATAATTGCTATTGTTCGTGTTAGGACGAGATGAATATTGATAATTTTGTTAAGATACTTTTAGAAAATAAAACAAAACCACAAACATGACTCTACACTACATGTTCCTGCTAAAAAGACTAAAAATAATGATTGTTTATATAGGTATATCGTCGCCGTAGAGCAAAAACTCACTAAGTCGACATTTGGCCAAAATTGAGTTATAAACATAATCAAATTCTCCAAATTTTTCTGCACATTTTCAACCTTGTTGACATTTCTATACGTGTCATAGTTTTTGTTTTACATAGTGCAAAAACACAATGGTTACTAATCATTAGCAAATAAGATTTTTTTAATTAACTAATCAATCTAATCAATTTCGTTAAACACTTTTTCTTTATGAGGTAGCATTGCAAATCTGTAGCTAAGTCGGGTTGGTTATTTCTCTCTATTACACAATCACACTAATATTATAAATGCGAAAGTTTGTGTGTTTGGATGTGTGTATATTTGTTGCTTCTTCACGCTGCAACGGATGGATGGATTTGGACGAAATTCGGCATACAGATAGCTTATAACCTGGATTAAAACATAGGTTACTTTTTATCCCGATATATTCCCACGGAAACAGGAACCACGCGGGTGAAACCGCGAGCGGCCGTTAGTAAATCACAGTTAGGACTCGATCCTTACCAAAATTGAGTGGAAAGTCACTAACTCTCTTTGATAACTCATTAACTAAATATATCGGTATAAGACTTGAGGGTACAAAAAAACTAACTTTGTTTTTCGTCATTATCTCAGTAATTCAACGTAATACATTGAAAGTAATAATATTACCTTACACAGTCGAAAGTACACTTTTTGCAAGTATTTAACAATCGATAAAGACGTACCTAATTGCTTTAAATATTTATATTATATTGTTTTTTTAGATTCACAATGCTATTATATATAGTTACCTACAAGATTGAATTTTACTAGAAAATCAACCAGCCCCGGCAAGCTCGATCGAACCCTTTGTATTACCGGTCCAATGAAATTTAAAATAATAATATAATTGATTGATAATTTAAAAGTTTATCTTGAAATATGTTACATAAACACAAATGTTGAAAAAATTTCCACGAGCAGGGTTTGAACCTGCACCCTTCTGACATACCGGGTCAGGTGCTCTTCCAATTGAGCTATCGTGGTTCTAACCAGCCCGCCGAAATTATTCAACACTACTTACTTTTTACTTTGAAAGTCAAAGGCGCCCATTCAATGTTAACAACTACCGTCATTAACATCCGATCATAATATTTTTACAAATACTAAAGATCAGTTAAGAAGTAGGCAAGCTATTTATAAATGTTTATATAATTTTTAACGCAAATTTTGTTGCGAACAAATTACAAAAACACAAATAACCAAGGTTCAAACCCTGCTCGTGGAAATTTTTTCAACATTTGTGTTTTTGTAATTTGTTCGCAACAAAATTTGCGTTAAAAATTATATAAACATTTGAAATATGTTGTTCATTTTTTTTAAATGTCATTTTCAGTTTGCATAATCGCTATTGTACGTGATGGGTCGAGATGAATATTGAACGGTTGGCATCGGTTCACGGAGCGGGTTTACGATCAACCACGTACGCCGGTGGAGGAAGTCGATGTGTTATTATGCTTAGCGTATGGTTCAATTGGTGTGTAGCAGGATGGGTTGGTATTGGTCGATGGCACTGTATAATATAATAGAATAATCTTTATGTACTAGAAGACACTGTTGTTAAGAGCGTTTACGCCGCACACTAGCGCCACTAATGAAAAAAAAAACGTATCTAGTAATTAGAGATAGAAAATCAAATTATGCTCAACAAACTATTTGAATGAAGTAATTTAGCACTTTTACGTCACCTAATGAACATCTGACATTTTATGGTTTAGTTATATACGGCGTTATAGTCAAAAGTGGCCGTAACGTCTTATTTAACTAAACCATAACATGTCAGGTGTTCATTAGGTGATGAAAAAATGGTAAATTACTTCACTTAAATAGTTTGTTGAGCATAATTTGATTTTCTAACTCTAATTACTAGATATGTTTTTTTTTTCATTGGCGGCGCTAGTGAGCGGCGTAAACGCTCTTGAAAGACTTGTTAGCATCAACTGTTCTGCTGCAAGCTGTTTCAGTATCCTAGACGCAAAGTTAAAAAATGTCATGAGTTAATTATACTAAGGTCGAAGGTAACACACACATTTTTTTTTATGCCTAGCATAAGACGTTACGGCTACTTTTAACTATAACGCCATATTTAACTAAACCATAACATGTCAGGTGTTCATTAGGTGACGTAAAAATGCTTAATTACTTCATTCAGATAGTTTGTTGAGCATAATTTGATTTTCTATCTCTAATTACTAGATATGTTTTTTTTTTCATTGGCGGCGCTAGTGTGCGGCGTAAACGCTCTTAAGTGCGTTACCACTTTCACGTTAAAAAGTACACTGACATATGTATATATTTACATAACTACAATACCTATATACAGAAAAAAATACTACAACAATAAACTAATACTACTACTATATTTTAGTTATTATATTATATATTTTATTTTTTAAGGTTTTTAGTTATAGGTTCATTGTTCTAGTATATATTTTTTATTTTTTATTTCTGTACTAGAATATAACAGGATGATGTTAAACTTGTAGATTTTATAGGTTTTTATCCAATTGAAGAGAAACATTGCAGTTTTTTGTTTTTTAAACCAATCAAATAATAGTTAATAAAACACTTACAGGAAATAAAACAAAACTCACTTTAAACTTCACTTTCTCGCAAAGAAATTAGTCAGTATGTTAAAAATAAAAAAAACATAACACAAAAAAAAAACGCGAACACTACATATTAAAATGAAACAACTTTTACGGATCTACTACTAGCATTTATTTTATACATTAGTTTTAATTAATGTATTAATTAATTATTTAATGCCTTGGGGGTATCTACTGAAACACTTTTATTGAACTTATGTACTTAGCAGTTTTTTATTTGCACAAAACCTCTTCATGGTTGTGTTTTAAATTTAGTAAGGTCTCTTTGTGAATATTTACTATTATCGCTAACCTTTTGAATAAGTGTGGATGTTTTTTTTCAAAAATGCCAACCTTCAAAATATACATGGATGAAACTGTCAGTATTTTTAGTTTTTTTTAAAGTGGTCTACAGAAATGCGTTTGACCAACCCTACAAACCACACGTACACACTTTTTGTGCCAGGAAGGCTTTATTAACGAGGGTTGAGTTTCCCCATAGAAGAATGCCATATCTGAGAATGGGGCCTACATAGCCATGGTAAGCAGTGAGGGCCGCGTTTTCGCCGACTGTTGTGCTTAACTTTTTTAGTGCATACACAAATTTATTTATTTTACCACCATGTCACGTCAATATGCTGTTTCCAATTACAGTTTTTGTCGAAAGTAAAGTCTAAGAATTTTGCTGAGTTATTGTTGTAGTTATTGATGTCCGTAGTATTGAATATTTAATATTTTGTCAATAGTGTTGTAGTTAGAAAACTGAATGTAGTTTGTCTTGCTTAAATTAACGCTTAGTGAATTTCGCTTTAACCATTTAATTATGTTGCTTAATGCTAAGTTGATTCTAGTTTCATAGTTGTATTGAAAAGTTTAAAAAAATATCTCGTTTTTGACCTATTCTTTTTTTTTTTTTTCTCTTTTTTGTTTTTGTATTTTTCTTGGGGAAAGTTGTTCAGTTTCATGGTCAGATCACCTGCGGGTTTAAAACGAATACAAAAGAACGATGTATTATCATCATCATCATCATCTCAGCCAAAAGACGTCCACTACTGGACAAAGGCTTCCCCCAAGGATCTCCACAACGACCGGTTTTGTGCTGCTCGCATCCAGCGGCTTCCCGGTGTATTATTTTGTTAATAAATTCCGGTACCTATTATTAAATTGAGCATACTTACCAATTAAGTATCCGAAAAAAAAGAATATTGTTTTTTATACCTAATGACAATTTATTTAATAGAAGTTCGGGCTATACCAAATATATCAAATAACAATTATCGAAATAGATTCTATCAGTTTTTTAAAACCTGTTTGTTAAGGTAGCATATAGAGGAAAAATAAGGAGTCAAAATAAAAAAAAACATTAAAAAAATATATACATGGACCATTTCACCGCACGCCAACTACAAGTTTAAGCATTCATGTCAATAGGCGCCTAAAATTCGGACAAGCCAATGCGGCAGCTTTATAGCTTCCTTTATAGCTGTGACGTCACAGGACCCCCTTAAAAGCCTGCGCCCAACCCAGTAGTTGTAACAGTTCCAATCTGCATAAATCTACATGGCGATATTGTGACGAATCACTAGAACTACTAAGTTTGTACAAACTTAGAAAAAATCTCTATGGTCTTTCGACTCTTTGGTGCTCAAAATAATAGCTTTAGTTATTGTTCTGAGCTGTTCTGAGCTTTGGTGTCTCACCATAAACAAACTACTTATTTTTTCATCGCTTGGTGCGGTTAGCATATTTGGCCAGTGTCAAGTAAAGGAAATATCTATCTTAATCTTATTCTTATTCTTATCTAAATATATATCTAAAGAGGTAATTGACGAAATTCGGGATGACTCCAATTTAGACCAGCTTGGAAGCCAGCTGGTTTACCTTGAGATGGCTGACCCCTGAGAGGTAACGCCTCGGTGGCCGAGTGGCAGAGTGCGGTCCGATACCCGAAGGTCCCGGGTTCAGTTCCCAGGTCGGGCAAAATGTATTTCGGATTTTTCGATGCATAGCCCGGGTTTGCGATCACAACCCGCGTTTGGCAAGCGTGGTGATTAAGCCATTACCCATCAATTGTAGCGATGACTTGATTTCAATGATGGAGGCCATTGCCCAGCAGTGGGACAGTTATAGGCTGTTTACTAATAAAGAGGTGACGTTTGTGACTTCGTTTGTTTGTTTGTATGTCGGGGCTAATCTCTGGTCCAATTCCAAAAATACTTTCATTGATAGAAAGCTACACTCCTTGTAAAAAAATTTGAAACAGAGTTTATTTTTAAATCTTAATACACGCGGACGAAGTCGCGAGTAAAGACAGTGCTAGTCTATATAAATAAAAATTAATCGCTAAATGTGTTGCTGATCGCAAAACTCGGGAACGGCTGAACCGATTTGGCTGATTTCTTTTTTGTTGTGTTTGATCAAGTCTGAGGAAGGTTCTTATGGAGAGAAAAAACGAAAAAATCAGTAAAAACAACAATTTTCTTCTGCCATACAAACCAACCTACTGGACCGTTTAAAAAAAATCTTTTACCATTAGAATGCTACATTAGCGCTGAGCAACATAGGATATATCAAAAAAAAAATGTTCACCCGTGCGAAGCAGGGACGGGCCGCTAGTTTAAAATAAAATTGTAATAGAGACTAATTTATAACAGTATGCCTAAACTGTCTTTGTACTTAAAACAGTGTAATTGTATGTGTGTAAAAGTTTATAATGCTATTCCAAATGACATTAAAAATTCACCTACCAATTTATTTAAATCCAAGTTATTGGATGGCTAAAAGATAAAAACTTTTATAATGTAAGTCACATGTTTTTAAAATGATTTTGTATTGTATAATTCTAATTGTTTATTATTCTGTAATTATAGACATTTAATTTGTTTTCTTTCTTTTTGATGTTCTAAATTATTTAAATCTTATTATTTTACATTCAAACACCTACGACATTGCATGCCTCTTATGGTTAAATATGTGGACTTATTATTGTTATGCTGACATCTTGTTGTACCATATTTTCTGCAATAAATGATTATGATTATGATTATGATTATGATTATGATTATGAATGAGTGTTATGAAAATAAAGTGAAGAAAAGCTTTCATTGTTGAATCATCATTGTTAGCTCATTTTCATGTCCCCACTGCTGGGGTACGAGCCTTCCCTATGGATGGATAAGGAGAACGGGCCATAAACCACGCGGGCACAGTGCGGTTTAGTAGTTGTTAACGCTTGCTAATGCAGCCGGGACCAATGGCTTTACGTGCCTTCCGAAGCACGGAGGGGCTCGAGATGATACATTTTTGGTCACCCATCCGATGAGATGACCGGCCTTTGCGAAAGTTGCTTTACCTCAGCACAAGCATAAGCCATTGGTTCCGGCTGCAACAGCAGTCGTTGACATCCACCAACTCGCACTGGACCCGCGTGGTGGTTTACGGCCCGTTCTCTCTAAGGGATGGCTCGTGCCTTGCCCCAACAGTGGGGACATAAAATAAGCTGGAGATGGATTATTTATTATTAAATGAGAAGAAGGAACAGGATCTGCCACATACCTACCTGTGGTAGAATAAAAATCAAAAATAAACCATGTTATAACACTTCATTATAACAACATTACGATGCAAATTCCCAAAATCAGATAACTGCCCTAATAAAACTGGGAAATCCGTTTTTAAAATGGCCGCGACTTCGCAAAATAAAGGGAGAAAGGGCTGACATAAAGGCGGGCTATGAATTTTACCGATTGGCGATTCAGTGTTTACGTTTTACGATTTTTGCGGGCGCGGTTTGAGTGCGAGCGATATTAATAAATAAAAAATAAATTAATAATAAATTAAAAATTATTTATTGTTTTCTAAAGTTTACGCGAACCTACTACACATGCAGGCCGCTACATTTCCTCCTCACGTATGGTTAAAGAGTTTGTAAATGCATTCCTAATCGCGTGTAGATCCGATAAATATATGACACGGCATCCTCCCTCCAACATCTACATAGTTTCTAAAATAGTCTCTTAATGTTTAGATAAATAATCAGTCACAATGTAGTCACTGTAAATATAAAACATCACAAAGAGACGAAGTCGTTATTTACCATCGCCATGGAACCCTCCATCATCACAACCACACATACCTCGACCACGGGAACACTGGCACACCATATAGAAGAAGTCATCATGTCACATTCATCTCCCTGCAAAACGAGCAATGCCGAATCACATGAAGTAGCCGTAAGTACAAACATCGTATCACGTATTCCAGAGTTTTGGAGGGACCAGCCCCGACTCTGGTTCGCTCAACTGGAAGCAATAGTGAGGCACAATATAGCTTTACTAGTTGTCTTCGCATTTGGACGCAGCATTTGCTGTACATCAAGTAAAGCGAAGCCATTTGCCAACTTTCCCATAAAAAAAGAACTGACTCAAACAATCTCATAAATATGTCTTTGTTAACAGCCTCGCTTTTGGATTTCTAATTTATTATCTTGTATGGCTAAGCTAAGTGCTTCCTATTAAAAGGGCCTTCATATCATCTGACGCTAAGTGACGATAAGACCGAAGTTGAAATCACTTTCAACTTTACCCGGAATAAAAAAAATTGTGGTAGCTGGTAGCAAGCTAGGCTTACTTTAAACAAACCAACCAAACCGAATTAAATCATCCTACTAATATTATAAACGCGAAAGTTTTTAAGTATGTATGGATGTTTGTTACTCTTTCACGTAAAAACTACTGAATGGATTTGGATGAAATTTGACGTACAGATAGTTTATAACCAGGATTAACACATAGGATACTTTTTATCCCGATGTTCTTACTGGAACGGGAACCACGCGGGTGAAACCGCGAGCGGCCGTCAGTATAAAATAAATTATTAAATGGAAAAAATCAAACAGTCACAAGAAGCTTGAGTGGGAATCGAACCCACAACCTTTGGATAACCGGTCCAATGCTCTGACCAAAAAAAAATGATTTGATGATTTAAAATCGCTACCGCTCCGCTTGCACACGCACCCCACCCGTCGACTGTCAAACGAATGTGACGCACGAATATTACGTGTATTGTCGGACAAAATTGCTTTTTTGATGTTCACCTCGATCCGTTGGCTCACCGGAATGAACTCAAAAATGTATAAAAGTTTTTAAAGTCCACGCCCTAACAAATTTACGAACGATTTTAAATTAGGATGACAGCTTTGATGATTACTGCGACAGAGAAGATTGGTATTACGAGTATAATTGGATGGTGTACTTATGTGTTATGTTCTAAAAGTGCTTTGCTTTGGATTTTTGAAGTGAAAACTTCTTTAGCGGCGTTGTACACTTTTTTTGTAATGGGTAAAAAATGTTAAAATCGTGTCAGGACACGTGACCTGATCGAAAATTCGTAAGACGGATGGAGAGTATCTACCACACACAACGGACAGCCGGCGCGGCGTCGGAGAGGAAGTATCCCCCTATCTTTTTACGGCGCGGCGAAAATGTATGCCTACCTGTAATTGTCACGTTTGTGTACGATAGCGCAATAAATAAATATTGTATTCTACCACATAAATGATAGTACTTTTATACTGATAATTGAAGCAATTCGTGCAAAATTATTCCCTAACCATTCCAAAATATCAAAAATGCACAACGTTAATATTCAAGTTTTCACTTCTGCCGGCACTCCCGGAATGTAACCCGTCGTTTTTTTTTATAACTTACTGAACACCACGGTGGCTGACTGGCATAGCGCTCGGCCCGATACCCGAAGGTCCCGGGTTCAATTCCCAGGTCGGGAAAAGTGGATTTTTCGATGCACAGCCCGGGTTTGTGATCACCAACCCGCATTTGGCAAGCGTGGTGATTATGCCATTACCCATCAATTGTAGTGACGACGTGATTTCAATGATGGAGGCCTTTGCCCAACAGTGGGACAGCTATAGCTACTACTACTATAGCCTAATTAGTTATTTTTTACTTTTTTACTTTATTGGTAAGCACAGTGCTTTCAAATCACCTGATGTAAGTTAGCACTAATAAATTATTCAATTCAATTCAATTCAATTCCATTTTTATTCATATAACATATAAAAAATACCGACTTACACTATCGAAACTTAATTTTGAAATCTAGTAAGCCATCATCTACTTTTGCTGTTGACTGTACCTACATTGGTAATATCTATCGTCTTTGACGACCTCCGTAGCCGAGTGGCTTGCACGCCGGACTTTGAGCGGCGCTAACTCTGAGGTCCCGGGTTCGATTCCCGGTTGGGTCAATGTCGAAAACGATTTTTTCAATATTGCGCCGGTTCCGGGTGGTTGTGGTACCGTCGTTGTTTCTGATTTCCATAAAACAAGTGCTTTAGCTACTTACCTTGGGAACAGAACAATGCATGTGATGTCTAATAAAAAATTACTAGTGGTCGTCCAGTGGTCGAAATTCGACCGTAATTTTATTATGGCTGCACGGATTGTATCCTAAGCAATGAAAAATTAAAAAAGATAGAATGTGAGTTTGGATTGGCATTCACAGATTCCGGCCGCTCCTCTTCCATTTTTGAAATTTTAGAAAAGAATTTTAATAAACGTGTGTGTCAAATATACATAATAATGCGTGTGTGTCCAGTCCAATACATGGTAGTGTGTGTAATGTTTGTTTTATTAATTAATATTTTTATGCATAATTTTAAAAAAAATATTAGTTTTCGGATAACCTTCTCTATATAAACTATAAGTGTGCGAAATTTCATACTCCTCCGTCCGCGCATTTTTTGTAAAAAAGGGGTACAAAGTTTTTGCTTCACGTATTAATATATAGATAATATGTAAAGTCAAACATCATGTACCTACACATTGTCAAGTGCATAATATCTTTATTATCACGCCCTTAATTCACCTTCCATTACAAGGTACGCGTAATTAGTCATAAGTAGGCCCTTTTAAATTCTAATCAAGTTGTCGTAAAATCTCGACCCTTCGCTGTAAACTCATTATAGCCGTTAAAACGCAATTATGCGACTTAATTGTCAATTGTTTTGTCATAATTACAATATGTCTTGTAGGTTGGTACTTTATTGTAAGGAGGCAGCGTGTTTGAATGAAATCGAAATGATGAAATGGGTCCGATGCCCAGTGGGGGGTACATGTTTGTGTACTCGGTTTGGTTGGTGGTAGGGCTTGTTAGTCCGCCTGGTTAGCTACCACCATATCTAAATATGACGCCATAACATCAATGTGTGTAGCGTTGTTGTGTTCCGGCAGCTAGAGATAAGATAGCCAGTGCCTCACTAGTTGAGATTCCCGGGTGAAGTGCGCTTCCATCATTGGCGTTATCATCGCTTTACATCAGGTGAGATCAAGGCACTGTGCTTACCCGTAAAATATATAAAAATCTAGTGGACCCGGCGGACTTCGTACCGCTTTGACAGTTTCCATCAAGTGATTAAATTCTCTTTGGTTTCCATGACAACCAAACAAAGAAATCATTTTGTATTGGAAAATTTAATTGTCGTTTTTAGTATATTTATAGTGTGATTCCCGTGGGAGTATCTGGATAAAAAGTATCCTATGTGTTTATTCCAGGTTATAAACTATCTGTATTGTCATAATTTCGATTGCCATACATCATATGGTATAAAAATCAAAAAGCATAATATTTTTTGGCATAATACTTTATTATGCATAAACATAATAACGCAGAATTGTTGAAAGGGCATAATGTAAAAAATCATAATCGTTAAAATCTAATTTTTGTTTGACATAATTTTATTAAGCATACTTTAAAACGCATTACTTTACAATGCATAACTGTTAACATTCATAATTTTGTTTTGACATAACTAACCTTAAGTTTTAAGGGGGGGGGGGGAATCAGACTATTACAAATGAACAAATTTCAAAGGATATAACGTTCATTGGATAAAGTTTTTACTTGGTCTAAATACACTTCTTATAACAACATTATGTAAATTATTTACTTACTATAATTTTACTAAGTTAAATTGTGTATTTTTTATATAAATAGCATTTTAACTTTAATTTGATTTAAAATATAGTCTTAAAAAGTTAATACGTTGTGTTTTTAGTAATGTTGTGCTACAAAAGTCAGTGACAGAAACGAATCGCTGCAAATCCGACTCCACGTAGTTTTGTCGGTCCTACTCCTAGAGTGTAATTTCGAAGCACGTAGACGCGGAGGGGCGAGGCGGCCCGCGAGCTGAGGAGCAGGCGGTTTGCGGTGGAGAGCGAAAACCATCTGCGACGATAAGCTCGCGTGGGAACGCGGGAGCCCCGCAGCGCCGAAGCCGTGACAGAAACCATGCCTGCTGCATGTTGCATGCTTGCTTGCATGGTTCATGCTTGCTTGCATGCTGCTAGCTTGCTTGCCTCCTGCTTGCATGCTTGTTAGCTGCATGCTTGCTGCATGCATGCATGATAAGGTGTATGATAAAATGTATGCCTTTTGAATATTATGCCTTTTAAATGTTATGGCAAATTTAAATTATGCCTTTTGTTAATTATGATTATTGCAATTATGCCTTTCCATTATGCCTTACAGATTTCGGCCATATGATGATATGCGTTATGAAGTTATGCTATAAAGACTTGTGGCAAGTGACGATTATGGCCATGAACATTATGCATTTTCAGTTTATGTCTAAAAACGTTATGCGTTTCAATAGGTAACCGTTGCAGCGTGAAGAAGGAACTAATATACAGACATACATACACACAAACTTTCGCATTTATAATATTAGAGTGATTGTGTGCTATCTGAAACACAAAGGAAGGTCTAGATTCCTTTTTGAATGAATTTTTTATTACCTTCCAACCCGCTTACGCTTATCACCAAAAACGTACCAAAACGTTTATTAACATACTGGCAACATTAAATCGTCGGCGACGCATAATCATGTGCCACTGGTAGAAGGCGTGTGGTCTCAAGTTCAAATCCCGGTTGACGGTCTACCCACTGCTGTTAACTCTTAAGATATGTATTGAATATATGGTTTCTAGTCAAAGAATAGAAGAATTATCATCAGCTCATGATATGTCCCCATTGCTGGGGCACGAGCCTTCAAGAAGAACCGACAAGAAACTCAGCAAGTGTCCAGCTCTTTTCTCCCTTACAGCGTCAAAAATATTGGAAAATGCTCTATGATAGCAGGACACTTTCTATTACAAATAAGTTCCATTTTCTTTTTGATTGTGGAATGGATTTGAAAATAGAATAAAAATAAAGTTGAAGTTATTTACTGTAACGGCGTACTGTAGGCGGTCTTGAAAAATCTAAAAATAAACGCGTTCAGTCTTGATAACTTAAGTTAAGCAACTTTCGACAAGCCGTTCTTTGAATTGGTGAACGAAACTGCATCATCTCGAGCTCCTCCGTGCTTTTTAAGGCACGCAACGCCATTGGTCCAGGCTGCATTAGCAGTTTACGGCCCTGCGGTGTTACCATCAGTTGGGAAGGCTTACCCCGTTAGTGGGGAGAATAAAAAAGTGCTGATGAAGCAAATTGGTAGAAAGGGACAAATGATAACACCTCTTCTCTTCGTTATTTTTGAAATTGCATTGAGCATGATGAAATGATCATTATAGCTCAATTATTTTGCACATATTTTACATCACTGTGACATTTATTGTTACGAGTAAATGAAACGTCAGGGAAGTGGCAACGGGTCGAGCGAAACTGTAAAATAAGTTATAATAGCATACCATAAGTGGTACTACGAGAATTCATTGGTTTATCACTTCATTTACACTTTTGGAATGTTCCAATGAAGAGCATGATAATATTGGGTCCTTACCTATGAAATTGACGTTTTTTTCTCACTTATTAATAGGTGTATTACTTCTAAAAGTCAATACCGGCTGTTAATATTATTAAACACCTTTAATTAGGACTATGTTACTTAGGCTTCAGTAATAACAATGATTATTAATCTTGTGTCTTTATCGCCCAATATTTTTTTTAAATTAACTAATTTTTTTGTTCGCGGAATTGTCCTTTTGTTTCATTGTAGCATTGAAGGGACTTGTTTTTTTTTCTTTTTAATGTCTGCGATATTTAGCTAGTGAAACAAACACACTACTCTGCAATTTTTATAGTATTAAAATAAATAGATGCTAAGAAAATAAAAAAACGTTAGTATGAAAAATAAAATTTTGTAAAAAATCTTCATACAAAACGGCAATTTCATAGGTAAGGACCTAATATTATCGCCTCAAAAATTCAAAATTCAAAATTCATAATCATTTATTTAGTTTAGGCTACAAATAGCTCTCATGAACGTCATTATGCCATCGGTTCGTAAGTCTATCTACTCTGGGCGGGAGATCTTGTACTGAGAAGAACCGGCAAGAAACTCAGCAAGTGTCCAGCTCTTTTCTCCCTTACAGCGTCATAAATATTGGAAAATGCCCTATCATAAACGGACACTTTCCATCACAAATAAAAACACAAAATATAAAGGACAATCATAACACGTAAAAAAAAAATAAGAGAAAAAATAAATAAATAAAATATTTAAGTTTGCAAAAACATCATTTACCAGTTAAATTTTTTACAATGCCATACAGTACTAGTAAAATTGACGACCTCCTTGGTCGAGTGGCTTGCACACCGGTTTTCATGGTGTCGCCATCTCTGAGGTCCCGGGTTCGATCCCCGGTCGGATCAATTTAGAAATAACTGTTTTTCTAAATTGTTTCGGGTCTGGGTGTTTCCTATGTATAATAAGTTTGTATTTAAGTATATTAAGTATGTTTATCCGTTGTTTAGTTAACCATTTTCTCGAGTTTCTTAAGGAAGCTTTTCTTGGGGCTAGATAATTGGTGTAAGTTTGGGAAACATTTATTTAATTTATTTACTTATTTATATGTCAAAACATGTCTAAGAAAAACAAAGTTAAACTATAGTTAATAAAAATCTGTGGCGTAGTAGTTTTTTATAAGGTAAGTGTACAGCCAAATCTTGTTGTTTGTATTTCTTGGATGGAAGGATGGATGAAGAGCCTTTGGATAGATGGAAGCACCACAAGAAGAACGGGCCATAAACTACCACGTGGGCCCAGTGCGAGGCGGGGGTTGTTAACGACTGCTAATGCAGCCGGGACAAATGTGCATGGAAAGCTCGAGATGATAAAATTTTGGTCACCCATCTAATGACCGGCTGTTTGCGAAAGCTGCTTATCTTTAGCAATCACAAACATGGAATAGTCCACCAGCACACGTTTTCCTTCCATCTTATGCCGTGGAGTCCTTCAAACGAGGCGTGAAGAGGCACATGTGAGGGTGACTGA
The DNA here is from genome assembly GCA_947562085.1 of Eudonia lacustrata. Lineage (NCBI taxonomy): Eukaryota > Metazoa > Arthropoda > Insecta > Lepidoptera > Crambidae > Eudonia > Eudonia lacustrata. The sequence goes on along the minus strand of OX387336.1, from coordinate 7,514,491 downwards.
TGCTGCGTTGTTTTCACGCTGAACTCAAGTTCCATTCAACATCAAGTGGAGTGAAGTCATTTGATGTCATCACATCACACCAGCTCATTTTATGTCCCCACTGCTGGGGCACGAGCCTTCCCTATGGATGGATAGGGATGGATATGAACCACCATGCTGGTCCAGTGCGGATTGGTGGTTATTATCGCTATTGCAGCCGAGACCAACGGCTTTACGTGCCATCCGAAGCACGGAAAAGCTCCAGATGATAAATTATTGGTAACCCATCCGATAACCAGCCTTTGCGAAAATTGCTTAATTTTAGCAATCGCTTATGGCGTGTTAACTATTGCGCCATCGAGCTCCTCATTTCATTTCATTTTAGCAAAGAAGTTTGACTGTCCCATTCTTAGGCATTAAAACAGAGTGCATACTGGTGGTACTTTCAAATTTTTAAATTAGTGTGTTCTTTAGTATTTGTTGTTTTTTTATTAAGTACTAGCTGTGCTCGCGACTTCGTCCGCGTGGAATAGTGACTTTCGGCAGCATTTTTAATTTTTTAGGCTCTTTTCCCGTTTTTGCAACATTTTTCACTGATGCTTCGCTCCTATTGGTCGCAGCGTGATGTTATATAGCCTAAAGCCTTCCTCGATAAATGGACTATCCAACACAAAAAGAATTATTCAATTCGAACCAGTAGTTCCTGAGATTAGCGCGTTCAAACAAACAAACAAACAAACAAACAAACAAACTCTTCAGCTTTATAATATTAGTATAGATGTTACAATTAACTACGTATGGACTAAGTGGTCTGAAATAAATGTTTTATAATTATTATACTCTATATTTATTTTCTTTCTTAAAACTAGATTTTTACAATATTTTAATATAAAAACAATAAAACATAACAAAAATCTAATCCTAGAGTACCGCCAGCAGCGAGGCAGGGCCCAAGCTACCGGTGGTCAGGGCTGCAGAGTGAGGAACCTCCTGACAATACGTGCCGTGTCGTGTCAAGGAGTACTGCCTTTTGCATCTGACCCTTGACCCAACCTTTCAGCGAGAGCCTCTCAAGGTGTTGATCGAGGCTCTTAGCTAAAAGACCGTTTGCCGAAACGACTATCGGTACAATAATGGTTGAATCCACATCCCACATGGCGGTAACCTCGTGAGCCAAGTCAAGGTACTTACTGAGCTTGTCCTTCTCGGCTTTCACGAGGTTCTCATCATGAGGTATGGTGATATCAACCAGTATTGCTCGGCGCTGACGTATATTATTATTATTATTTCCCTTCGACTAACCTTAGTACCCCTTCGCGCTCCAAATAATTTACGAGCCCCTGTATAAATACTCGAAGATGTAATTGTCGGTCTGTCTGTCCGTCTCAGAAGCTTCGCCGTTTTCGTAATTCATACCGATGATATATGCTCATAACCAGAATGGTTTGACTGCGAGAGGTGTGTCCGTACCGCGATAATTTATGGTAAGCCCTTTTTTATGGTATCCTTTTTTTGGTGCCAATATTTTTTTCGGTATCTTTTTTTTTGGAGGATGTGCTTTGTGAATACAGCTTTGCGAAACAGTAAAAGTGTATCTTCATATCTGTAACAATATGAAGATACACTTTTACTGTTTCGCGTTCAATTTTAAACTAAGTTTTATGACGGGGATTAACGCAAACTACTGACTTAGTAACAGATAGGTATATGTATACCATTAAACCCGACGTTTTCATTTTATACCGGCGGTGGTTTTTTTTTTTAAATTTTGATAATTAATTCCAACCAGCTCGTGAGGCTGCCTCACCATGCCACGCATAATCTCGGGGTGGCCCGTCGTGCCGGTTGGTGACCGGAAGGTGGGGTCCCGGCGGCCATTCCCGGGGAGGTTCGGGGGCCCTTCCGTTCGGCGGGTTAATGATACTCATCTGTAGGCTGCTCCCTGGTGAAACAGGCCGCCACACTTTAACCATTTGCATCGCAGTAGCATTCCCTCGTTTCACGCCTCCCTCCTTTTCTTCATCATGACAGCGCCAAACACTAAAACTGGTCTTACAGCGGTGCACACCCCCACCACAACCTTACCGTTTGAGGTCGAGTTCGCTAACATCTGCGGACTCCATGTAAACCTCAATGCCGTCCACCACCATCTTGAGACGGCGCGGCCAGCAATGTTGTTTTTGACGGAGACGCAAATAATCTGTCCGGCCGACACCAGCTACCTGCACTATCCGGGCTTTGTGCTTGAAGAGTCCTTCAAAGCCAAAGCCGGAGTTTGCTTGTTCGTTCGGACGGATGTTTGCTGTCGCCGTCTGCGCTGTCTGGAGGACCCTTCCTTTTCCCTCCTTGCGGTACACGTCGACTTGGGCTCTCATAGCAGTGTCTACGTCTGCGTCTACCGATCCCATAATGGCGACATGGAGACAACTCGACTTATGGAACACCTTAGTCGGGTAGCAGATGAAGCGCAGGAGCGGTTTCCATCGGCGGAATTGGTGTTTTTGGGGGACTTCAATGCTCACCACGAGTTGTGGTTAAGTTCCTCCAAAACTGACCATGCTGGTAGAACTGCCCACGCATTCGCTTTCACGCACGACCTGACTCAACTGGTGAACCAGCCCACCAGGATCCCAGATATAGTCGGTCACGCGCCCTCTTTGCTGGACCTTCTGCTGACGAGTCGCCCAGCTGGCTACCGAGTGGAGGTTCGAGCTCCTTTAGGATCCTCGGATCACTGCTTGGTATCCAGCAAAGTGCCTCTGGCCCCGCTACCGCCTTCAGCGGTATCGAAACGCCAGATTTGGCATAACTCGTCGGCAGATTGGGATGGTATGCGGGACTATTTCGCATCCGTTCCTTGGGGGCAGCGCTGCTTCAGCGGGAAGGACCCGACAGCTAGTGCGACTGCAGTTGCTGATGAGATAGTCTTAGGAATGGAGTACTATATTCCGCACTCCTATGTCATCAGCAAAGGCAGGCGCAACCGATGGTTCAATCGCGAGTGTGCCAACGCTGTTGTTAACAGGCAGACGGCATACCGCGCTTGGATCAGAGGTTCAGCCCAAGGAGATCCTGAGACCAGCACACTGAAAGCAGCCTATAACAATGCCACCAAGTCCTGCAAGAAGGCTTACATAAGAGCGGATGCCCAGCGCGTTGCACGGGTTGGCCAAGAATTACTGACGCATCCTACGGGCAGCCGTAGCTACTGGCGTCTTGCCAAAGCCGTGCAATCTAACTTCTGCCAACCCTCGCTGCCACCTCTGAGATGTCCTGACGGATCTTTAGCTCACAAGCCGCAGGAGAAGGCCGATCTCCTGGCCGGACTTTTCGCGGCTAACTCCTGAATCGATGACTGCAATGCACAGCCACCAACAATTCCTCACTGTGGCCACACAATGCCTGATATTAAAATCAGACAGTGTGATGTACGTGCGGAGCTACAGTCAATCGATGTTCGGAAAGCTAATGGCCCTGATGGCATCCCAGCAATAGTTTTAATGTGTGCAGCGGAGTTGTCCTCCGTTTTAACTCGTCTATACCGTCTCTCGCTATCTTCAGGTTGTGTGCCGGAATCTTGGAGAGATGCTAATGTGCAACCGGTTCCGAAAAAAGGAGATCGATCAGATCCGACTAATTACCGCCCAATAGCCGTTACTTCAGTTTTGTGTAAAGTCATGGAGCGGATTCTAAATAAACAGCTTATCCGCTACCTAGAAGAACACCCCTTAATTCACGATCGCCAATACGGGTTTCGGCCGAAACGGTCAACGGGTGATCTTCTAGCGTTCGTTACACATCTCTGGGGTGAGGCTATTGATAAGCGTGGCGAGTCGGTGGCTGTTGGCCTTGACATAGCCAAAGCTTTTGATCGGGTCTGGCACAAAGCCCTTCTGTCCAAGCTCCCGGCATACGGTCTGCCTGCTCAGTTCTGCAACTGGGTCGCTGGCTTCCTACATGAGCGTAGAATCCGAGTACTCACAGACGGATGTGCTTCGCGGTTCATGTCAGTGAACGCTGGTGTCCCTCAGGGGTCCGTTCTATCCCCCACGCTGTTCCTTCTGCATATCAATGATATGCTTCCACTTGGAAATATTCATTGCTATGCAGATGATAGTACGGTGCACGGTGGGTATAACGGTCACCCAGCGGCTGGGCAGGTCGAGACTGAAGTGAAGCGAGTAAATCTTGTCATTGAGCTCAATCGGGTATTGGACCTCATATCTAAATGGGGCTCCAATAACCTTGTTGAGTTCAATGCCAAGAAAACACAGGTATGCGCGTTCACGGCAAAAAAGTCGCCATTCCTACCCCTTCCCTCTCTTCAAGGCACATCACTCGGCCTGCAGAGCAGTATAAACATGCTTGGTATGGAGATTCGCTGCGATCTGAACCAGAGGGACTATATTGAAACCGTGATAAAAACTGCGTCACGTAAACTCGGTGTCCTGAACAGGGTGCGGCGATTCTTCACGCCGGATCAGTTGTGCCTTTTGTACAAGACACAGGTGCGATCTTGCGTGGAATATTGCTCGCACCTCTGGGACGGTTCCGCAAAGTACCTTCTCGATGCCTTGGACAGATTGCAGCGGCGCGCTATACGCATTATCGGCAGTGCAGAGGTCACTAATGCTCTCGAGCCCCTGCAATTGCGTAGAGATATAGCGTCACTCAGCGTCTTCTACCGCTTATACCACGGCGAGTGCTCTGAAGAGCTTTTTGACCTCATCCCACCTTCTCCCTTTCTCCATAGGAGTACGCGTGCTGCTCTCCGGAGTCACCGCTGTACTGTCTCGAACATTCCATCGCGCACAAAGAAATTTGGTGACTCGTTTTTCTGTCGCACTTCCAAAAGATGGAATAGTCTACCAGCGCACGTTCCACCTCCTTCCTATGACATGGGGTCCTTCAAACGAGGCGTGAAGAGGCACCTTGTGGGCCGGCAGGGTGAGGGTGACTGATGCTGCGTTGTTTTCTCGCTGCACCAGTTGTCCTTACGTCTGGACTCCATTTCCACTTAACATCAGGTGGAGTGGAGTCATTTGCTGAGCTATGTATAAAAAAAAAAAAAAAAAAAATCCGAACCCAAGAGAAGGTTGTTTAATTATTGTTTACAAGAGTTTTGTTTTGTTGTACATAGCAAAGAGTTCCACAAATTGACTAATAAACTACATGTAGGTTGTGAACTGGTGGACTGTTAATGTAGGTATTTCTTTTTAAGTAGAAAAAAAAACAAAAAAAAGTTCATAATGTACTACATACACCTACGTTAATAATTTTTATTTTTCTATACTGTATTGCTAATTGCTATGAATCTAAAAAGTACTGAAATTGTAAACTAGGGGAGGAGGAGCGGCTCGCTGACGTTTCTGACACATTATGTTCGGACACAGTGTCCGAATTGACACTTTTTAATTTTATTATTTTTTTCACTGACGATTCGGACAATACTTTATTGGAGCTTTTCAGTACAGTCAGATAAAAAAGCTTCAAAATATAATATTATGTAGATAAGAGCAAGCGAGCAAGTAGCTCATTTAATATACTATCCCATGATATAGACCTGTTTTGTTCCAGCACAACTTCAGTTAGGAAAGTTATATCTAATGAATTTTTCCTAGCTTCTTAGTTATTAATAATTAGTCATTAGTTTGTTATAACAATCATGAGATTGTACATGATTCAACTTACAATCATGATGATAAGCTGTAAAGCTTAAAGCACAACTGTTTTGGTTTTTTATTTTAATAAAAGTACAATACCCATTAAATATAGAATATTATAGATAAGATACTTACAAAAATTTGATCTTACAACTTACTTAATTATAATTATACCTATATGTGGAGATTTGTAAATGGCATTGGTTAACTCACATTGTCTAGTAATAGTTGTAATATATTTGACTGTAAATCTTCCAACAAGCAAATAAATAAATAAAAAAACTGCTGCCTGAGATAAGGGTAAACCCCAGTTTAGGAAATAGTTTGTACTGCCTAGCCTGTTTTTTTTTTTTTACTTTATTTCATGTGTTAATGCTTATTTTATTATAACGCAGCACCTTATGCTTTAGCGTTAATCTATTCTTGTTTTTGTCACATTGTTTTGTATAAAATCATTCTTCGCCGATTCTATTAATAAAATTGTTATGCAAGAGTGAAAAATATTGTGCTGCTGCTTGTAATGTAATGTGTGTAATCACTTATAAATAAATAAATAAATAAATTTTCCTACACTCACACCAATTATCTAGCCCAAGAGAAGCTTCGTTATGAAACTCGTTAAATGGTTACTAGACAACGGATAAACATACTTAAATTACTTAAATACATACTTTTTATACTAAGAAAACACCCAGACCCGAGACAATTTAGAAAAACAATAATTTCTAAAAATTGACCCGACCGGGGATCGAACTCGGGACCTCAGAGATGGCGACACCATGAAAACCGGTGTAAAAACCACTCGACCAAGGAGGTCGTCAAATACGTAATCTTATACGTGTATGGTATGTACAAATAAAATACTTTATTATTATTATTATAATAATCTGTCTTTGACTTTATTTTACTCTTGATAGGTCTGCGTGAGATCTCAGTAAAGTTTAATTTTTTTAAAGATGAGTTGGCGAATGACTCTGCCTGATGTTATACCAGGAGCTAGGTCCAGATGTTGACAGAGACCCGCAAGTTGCTTCAAAGAATACTCAAAGCATTTAGGGCATATAATTATCCACATTACTTATTAGATAGATAAGATAGATAGATATATAAAATTTGATCCCTGCCGCTGATTTCCTTCACCGCACTACACGCAATCGACTGTCTTTCCATTCACGGGTAATACTCAGAAAAAGTGTATATTTTCAAATTGTAACTAAACTGCCAGGATAACAAAACTGAGGGTCTCTGTAACGAAACTGATATTATAAAGCATAGTACACATTGAACTACAAGTTAGGCATATGGTCAAATCTAAATAAAAGGACGGGTTATTAGATAGTACGTATGCTAAGGAACTTACTTTGTTCATTTGGTTAATCTTTGGGTAATTGAAATTAATTACATACTAATAAATTGTCGATCAAACAAGTACTTGGTATCGCAGTATCCTTACGTGAACTGAGCTTTACAATTTCTCAGTTTCGTAACGTAACGCAATATAACAAAACTGATAACAAAATCTGAGAAATTAAACCCTATAAAAATAATTTTACTGCAGCCACGTGATGTTAATGCAAGAACTAAGCGTAGTCGTTGAGTTATAATAAAAATTAACAACAAGTCATAGTTCGGTAAACAAAATTTGTAAGTATATAGGGAAAAAAAACCAAAAAAAAATACTAAAATGTTACTTTTTATAAAAAAAAATTCGAGACACTATGTCACTTCCGATCTTTAATCAAAAAACTATGGCCGCTGCTTTATAGATTATGACGGAAGCAAAAGTGTTGCCAGAAAAGAAAAATGTATTTATACTATTTGAAATGACTGCGTTCAGAATCGATTTTGCGTTACTAATCCTGAGTCACGAAACATAATAATTTTAGGACAAGATTATTTTAATAAAAATAAAAATAAATATTAATGATTATATAATCAAATTAGTTCTATTTAGAGTCAGGCCACTGGCTCCAGGCATTGCCATCTGCCAATGTCGGTACCTTGTTGGACGGGCCGTCTCTTACTCTAGCGGTCTGCCTCCGTTTAGGCGCCAGAATAGTCCACCCTCACCGCTGTGTGTGTGGGGAGGCTGTTGACGAGCTTGGCCACCACGGCCTCTCTTGCGCTCGTAGTGCTGGCCGTATGATGCGTCACTCGACGCTAAACAGCATCATCCGCAGTGCTTTTGCCACCATTGGTTTACCGGCTGTCTTAGAACCAGCTGGTATCTCTCGCAGTGATGGCAAGAGACCTGACGGAATGACCATTGGGCCCTGGAAGCTTGGCAGGCCGTTGGTGTGGGATGCAACCTGTGCTGACACCGTGGCTCCCTCGCATGTTCGCGCCACTTCACTTCATGTGGGGGCTGCTGCGGTAAGCGCTGAAAATCGCAAACGGCACAAATACGCAAACCTAGGTCGAAATTATTTATTTGTTCCGTTTGCGGTGGAAACAATGGGTCCATGGGAGCCGGAGGCAAAGCATCTAGTTAAAGAGTTAAGTGCTCGCCTTATCGAGGCCTCCGGTGACAAGAGGGCTGGCAGCTACCTCTGCCAGCGTATTAGTTTGGCAATCCAAAGGGGCAATGTTGCCAGCATTCTTGGGACCGTTCCCATGAGCCCACAGTTGGAGGACATCTTTTATTTATAGGGCTTTAGTTTTTAATTTTCTAATTATTTTTCTGTTTTATTTTCTTTTTTCAAGTTAAATTAAGTAATGTTATAATTTATCCTATTTAAATGTTTTATTTAGGAGGGGTTATTTAGCTGTAGCTGAAGTTGAACAAAGCAATGAATATTCGTAACAACTAATCTATAAAAAGTTAAAAATGGCATTGGGAAGGACACAAAATATGTATGGAAGAAATTTTCAACAGTTTAAAATTTTCAGAAAATCTATATTTTAATAAAAAATAAAACAACATAACATACTAAATCATCGTAGTAAAGCTAAACATCACTATAAATTAAAAAATAAAAATAAATGTCTATATTGTTTTCTAAAGTTTACGCGAACATTTTGAAATGAAACAACTTTTACGGATCTACTCGCGTTTATTTTACACATTACTTATTTAATGTTTATCTTGACGTTTCGAACCCTTTGCAGGGTCCGTGGTCACAGGGAGACTGAGGTGTTGGTCGTCTCATAATTAGTTGGTAGCTTGTATACCTACCCTCATTTAAATTTAATTAGGTGCGTTCCGTTTTACGCAGAAAGAGCTTACAGTAACTTTTGGTCTGGCAGTATGGTGTTGGGGCTGGGATTTAATATTTTGTATGATGGGATCCCAGGCTGATGGTAGGTTCCGAACCTTGGGCCTTGACACATACTCTAGTAGGTATACCTATACATAGGCAAAGCAGCGGTATTCTACTACAATAATTCTAAAACAAACCCCATTATCAACAATAATCTCATTTATTTTGACATTATCTAAACGTGCAAACCGCAGCGCACCTACCTACCAACCAAATTACTAAAAAGTAAAAATATTTTTTTTTTTTCAACTACAATAAAACAAATTGATACCCCATTGTTACAACACTACAATAAATTGGTACGAACGTAATGTTTTCATGGTAACAGTGTCTATGATTCCGGTATTGAGGGCTTGTCGATCACGAATCTGTCGTCACGACTGGATTTTAATCAATTATAGGTGAATCTAATAATTGGCTACGGTAGGGAAAGTTACCACAATACCAGGCTGCTACATACTATTGAGCAATATACCAGGGTCTAACAAAATCAATAAGCGAACGTTTAAGAGCGTTTACGCCGCACACTAGCGCCACTAATGAAAAAAAAACATATCTAGTAATTAGAGATAGAAAATCAAATTATGCTCTACAAACAAAAGGTGGAAATGTAGTGAGACATTATATGAAAAATTAACATCTATTTTATAAATTTTGTAATACTAACCTACATTTCACAATAAAGTATACTATTAAACTATTTGAATGAAGTAATTTAGCATTTTTACGTCAACTAATGAACACCTCACATGTTATGGTTTAGTTAAATAAGACGTTACGGCCACTTTTAACTATAACGCATAACGCAAGCATAATTTGATTCTCTATCTTACTAGATATGTTTTTTTTTCATTGGCGGCGCTAGTGTGCGGCGTAAACGCTCATAAGGGCGGTATCTATCTATACATCATTCTGAATACAATGACAAAAAATGGACTCCAGTTTTATAGTGAATTTTATAATTTGTTTTTTTTTTTAATTTCATAGACAACCTCTCACGACACGGCATTTCTCAACAACTGCGCTCGGTCTGTTCTGAGCTGTTCCGAGATTCCGTGTCCGTGAGTTTGTTTATGTGTGCGTTAGTCGAGAGTGGTACCTATGTGTTAAGGCACTGGAAATTTACGTGGCGGGATCTTGATTTTTCCCAACAATTACAAAACATATGAAAGTGATATTTGATGACATGATTTTTCATTTAATTGACTTCATTTTGCTAGTTGCAGAAACACGATTTGTCTACTTTTATAATATATAAAAAAAATCAAACTCTTTTAAAACATAGATTTGCATTTTACAGGCAAACCAGACCGATTTAAGCATCTAAATTTTCTTAGTAGATTAGTCTTAACACACTCTTCAATATGCTAGTTCTTTTTTTTTTAAATAATTTGTAGTTTTAATTTGAAGGAAAAAAAAACAACGCTCCGTATAAGATTAATTGTTTAGCGGTGCGTCGCCTTAAGCTTACTTCTGTAGTCTCCTTGGGGGTAACCACGAGCTTTTATAGCAGCATTATTGCAGTTGTGGAAAAGAGACGCATGTATATTCGCCGCTACACGCGTCTCGTTTTCACAACTGCAATAATATTATCCCTTATTATATATTCCCACATATATTAACCCTTATTTTGTGACAACGGTTGTAAGCTTGGCCTTTACTCAACTGATGGTAAGTACAAAAAGTAAAAACAGCTCTAAAAAGCAATAAATAATATTGAAATCATATTATTAATTACCTAGATACGCATGTCAGTTTTAAAAAATGTCTATTGAAGTCGGGTGGTTGGTGGTCGGCTGGGGGACAATTTTGTTTCATTTAAACTTTTAAAGTTGTGCGATTATTTTCATTTTTTATTTTAAAAGCCCCACCCGACGTCAGTAGACATTTTTTTAAACTGACATGCGTATCTAGGTAATTAATAATATGATTTAAATATTATTTATTGCTTTTTAGAGCTGTTTTTACTTTTTTAAGTTTCCTGTTTTTTTGAAGTCAATTTTTTTTGTAAAAAAATATTTTATTTTACGATTTTTAGTGATGGGTAGACGTAGACCTAACAGAGATGCTTCTCGGATGAGGAAACGATGGCCTAGTAGGTATTGGTATTCCTATGTAAAACTTCAATCTTAATTAGGTATTATTTTTATACGAACTAAACATTATTTGAATCGTACGAAGTAAGCCCAACAAAAGGTAACTGCTGTAAATCGTTGAGGAATTCCCTCGACTGTCTATGGTCTCCATCATCAGACCTGAAATGGCACTTATAACCCATATGGGTGCAAAGTTCTTATCAATAGAAATGAATTAAGACTAAACACAAGGTAGCTACTGTAAAACGTTGAGGAGTTCCCTTGACTGTCCTTCGTCTTCATCATCAGACCTCTAATGGCAGTCACAACCTATCTAACTGTAAAGTTCTCATCAATACAAATTAATCAAGCCCAAACACCATGTAATTGCTGTAAATCGTTGATGAGTTCCCTTGACTGTCTTTCGGCTCCATCATCAAATCGACTCCAGACCTTCATTAAGTAGTAGTGCTTTAAAATACTTAATGAAAACATTAACAAACACACTAGTCGCCCCTACAATTTTCGAAAGTTCCCCTCGATTTCTCTGGGATGCCATAATCAGATCCTGGTTTCCTTATCATGGTACCACCCTTGGGATATCTCCTTTCCAACAAAAAAGAATCATCAAAATCGGTTCATAAACGACGAAGTTATCCGCGAACACACATAAAAAAAAAAAAAACATATATACGAGTCGAATTGAGTAACCTCCTCCTTTTTTGAAGTCGGTTAAAAACACAAATGTTGAAAAAATTTCCACGAGCAGGATTTGAACCTGCACCCTTCTGACATACTACATCCTCTTCAGCCTATTGCCGTCCACTGCTGAACGTAAGCTTCCCCTAAAAAGCGCCAACCATGCCGGTCTTGCGCAGTCCGCATCCATCCACCACTCGCCATTATTTTTAAGTCTTCGGTCCACCGCGCAGCAGGGCGCCCTACACTGCGTTTGTCTAAACGCAGTCTCCAATCTAGGACATGTCTGCTCCAACGATCATCGTTCCTTCTGCAGACATGACCGGCCCACTTCCACTTCAAGGTGCCAATTCTGCGAGCTATGACGGTAACCTTAGTTCTCTGTCGAACATACTACATACATACATATTAATGACGGTAGTTGTTGAAATTGAATAGGCGTCTTTGGCTTTCAAAGTAAAAAGTAAATAGTGTTGAATCATTTCGGCGGGCTGGTTAGTATCACGATAGCTCAATTGGGAGAGCACCTGACCCGGTATGTCAGAAGGGTGCAGGTTCAAATCCTGCTCGTGGAGATTTTTGAACATTTGTATTTTTGTAATTTGTTCGCAACAAAGTTTGTGTTAAAAAATATATAAACAAAACAAAAACATTTTGATGGTAAGTATTGATAAGGCCGAAGGTGGAAGCGCATTCCACCACAGCCACTGGCTATCTTATCTCTTGTTGTCGGAAAACAAAATTCTTGAGTAGTGGCACTTGTGTTCGACACAAGATTTAAACCCTTCGGAGAAACTAGAAGCTCGATGGCGCTATGGTTAACGCGCCCGGTCTGTGAGTGCTGAGGCTAAGCAACTTTGGCAAAGGCCGGATTGGTCCCGGCTGTATTAGCAGTCGTCAACCAATCCGCGCTGGGCCCTGCCAACCAATCCGCAATGCTTGACTTGAAGGCAGTTTCTGTAGCACGTACTTAAAGCTTTATTATCTTTCTAGTTCGCCACATGATCAAACCCTTCAGGATACATGCATTTAGCCAGCGCGGTAGGTTGTGGAGAGTTTCTAAGTTTCACCGGTAGGGCGGCGCCACTGTCGCTCGCTATTACCCGTCAAATAACAGTTGAAAAACGCCACGTAGGCAAATGGATGTGTCATCGAGCAGGTGACAGATACATCAATGCAGGTACTCTCTATCATCTACTCATTTTGAGGAGTTTAAGGACACGATCTTGCAAGTAAAGCACCTTTACAATGCCGGGTCACCAGATTGTTAGTCAGGTTAAGATATATCCAGCTTACAGCCAGCTCAAGTACATCTCTTCCGTGGTTTAAGCATTGCCACTGAGGCAACGCTGAAATCTACCGATGCCAAATAAAACGGTGTGTATTTTTTTAACTGACTTCAAAAAAAGAGGTTACTCAATTCGACTCGTATATTTTTTTTATGTGTGTTCGCGGATAACTTCGTCGTTTATGAACCGATTTTGATGATTCTTTTTTTGTTGGAAAGGAGATATCCCAAGGGTGGTACCATGACAAGGAAACCAGGATCTGATGATGGCATCCCAGAGAAATCGAGGGGAACCTTCGAAAATCGTAGTGGCGACTAGTGCGTTTGTTAATGTTTTCATTAAGTATTTTAAAGCACTACTATTTAATGATGGTCTGGAGTCGATCTAATCATGGAGCCGAAAGACAGTAGAGGGAGATGAGACAAGAGGAAGACAGTAGAGAAAACTAACATGCGTATCTAGGTAATTAATAATATGATTTTAATATTATTTCTTGCTTTTTAGAGCTGTTTTTACTTTTTTAAGTTTCCTGTTTTTTGAAGTCAGTTTTTTTTATTTTGGAAAGTTTGCAGACCTTTTTGGGGACAGCGAGAAACTTAGCCGTAACTTCCTCAAGCCGTGTGTGACGATACACCGTCAGAGTTTTTCTAGGTGGCCTCACGTACTAGTGCGATGATTCTCCGAAGGGTTTGGCTCGTATCGAGCGGAACAACCCGAGGGCGCCTATAAAGTAATAATTTGGATTAAATAAAGACAGTTTCAACATTTCACCGCAAGGGCGGCGCCGCTGTCGTTAACTATCACCCGTCAAATAACAGTTGAAAAACGCGACGTAGGCGTAATGGATGACGTCATCGCGCTGGTGATTAGCTACATCGATGCGCGCCACTCTCGCATTGTGGCGTCGGAATCGAATGGTCGAAATACCAATGGACATCGCACAATGGCGACTTCGTAAATGGCCGGAGTATGGTCTCTTTATGAAGTTAAAAGCCAGTAAGTTACTGTTATGTGACATGGCGGTGTGTGGGCCAAGTCACGAGAGTATTGTTGATAAGTTTAACTTGAATTATATAGGCAAACATAATTTTGTATTTTAAATAAAATATTTTTATACGCTTTAAAGCTGCCTGATTGCCTGGATTTTGCGAAGATTTGGAATCCGAAGCTTATTTTTGATGTGTAACATCTTTACGCTCGCTTTCTATATACAATTTGTAGGAGTGATATCGTGAAATATGACGGAAGTAGGTGTAACAGTGTAGCAGGAAGTCGGGGAAGCTTTTCTTGCAAGCGACCTGGATTGACCTGTATACAAAAATGCAAATGAAATAATATGTTATTCATTCCGCTAAATATAGCTAAAAGCGAAATTAAAAAACATATTTTTTGGATTTTCGCAAAGTAACGCCTGATTCCATTAATTATCTGGATTAAGTAATAGGTATACTTAGGCCCAAGATTTGAAACCATCCCTTTAGTGACATTCCAACGCATTTCACTGCAGCTATATGAGATTCGTACGTTGAGTGCAGCTGCTGTTAGGGTCTCATGAGCAAATGATCTGATAAAGCCTCAATTAAGGTACTAAGGTAATAAGGGCTATAGAGTGTTACACGAGTAAGTATGTGCCGTAACAGATCGTGTTCGTGGGCGAGCGATCGTAAGCGTGTTCCATGTATTTGACGGGGTATGTACAGACGCATAAAGCATTGAGGCATAAAGTTCATTACTCTTCGAAGGCGGAAGAAATCGTAGAGTACATGCGAGTGAAGTCCAACACCACAATGTGAATTTTTATTCATTTGTGGTGAGAGTACCGACCGACCATCTGTCGACTTTCATGAAAGAGGACTATTGGCCGAAAGGTGTCATATTCCGGCGGTTCCGAGGCCGGCTATCGGACACCACGCTGCGTTGCACGTCGCCGTCCTTACGTGTGGCATACTTATTAATTTATATATAGGTATGCGAGAGAGAATGAATCTATCAACAAATAGCTTGTGTAGGGTATGTGGAAACGGAGTCAATGCAGCACCTACTGTGTGACTGCCACTCTATGGCTAGGAAAAGAATGGGACTCCTGGGGTCGGCTTATCCGAAACCGGAGGACTTCAGGCTCTTACCTCTTAAGGACGTTGCCAAGCTTATGGCATCTATCTTTACAGAGGAAGAAGAGTGAAAGGCCATCCTCTTCCTCCTTTTGTACAACCCCATGGTTGTACAAAAGATCGCGATGGGTCGAAGTGTTACTGCGAGAGGGAAACTTCGGCAGGCCCCACTAATATAAGATTAGGTGGGCCTCTTTGTATTTTACCATCTTGTACACTGTTTTGTTGCCTGATATAAATAAATAAAAAATAAAGTTCGAAGTCTAATGAGGAAAGACAGTTTATGGTAGGTCGATGTGCACGCGTGTGTACGTCACTTTCGTGGCTTTCACCCGCTACCGCTTATGCCTTAACGCTGTCCAGACGCGATGTGTAGGCGCAACTCATTATAATACTTGACTATGTGCCGCATTAATAATATGTAAACATCGTAGGTTTAGTGTGGATCGTATATTCGGCCACCTAAATATTAAGTTATGTTATGACCAATTTATTATTGACTGAATAAAACCTTTTTGCGTCTGGACGGGGCGTAAAAAGGTTTCGATTTTAAAGTGGTTTTATGTGGGTAAGGCGTGCCGTGTGCAATTTTATGAGTATTGTATCGTGGCACAGACAGTTGATAAAAGCGCTGACAGCCGTTACATCTGACAAGAGACGTAAGAAACATCGTGATGTTTGGTGGTCTCTACGTCGTCGTCAATAACAGATAGCGCGATTGCTTCGTTAAGTAGATTTCTAAAAAACTACTTTCGTGGCGCTTATTCTTATGCACAAAATATAATAATCTATAACGTAGGTATGTATGCAACTTTCGCAAAGGCCGATCATCGGATAATTAAACAAAAATGTATCATCTTGAGCTCCTCCGTGCTTCGGAAAGCACGTAAAGCCGTTGGTCCCGGCTGCATTAGCAGTCGTTAACAACCACCAATCCGCACTGGGCCCGCGTGGTGGTTTATGGCCCGTTCTCCCCATTATAGAGAAGGCTCGTGTCCTAGCAGTGGGACATAAGATGAACTGGTGATGACGAAAGTACAGCCATAGAAAATTGCGCCATATAGATACATGATGACAGATGGCAGCTTTAATTCCTGTGCCCCAAGTAGGCTATCCAGGTCGCTTGCTAGCCTTAAGAGCGTTTACGCCGCACACTAGCGCCACTAATGAAAAAAAAACATATCTAGTAATTAGAGATAGAAAATCAAATTATGCTCAACAAACTATTTGAATGAAGTAATTTAGCATTTTTACGTCAACTAATGAACACCTCACATGTTATGGTTTAGTTAAATAAGACGTTACGGCCACTTTTAACTATAACGCCTTATTTAACTAAACCATAACATGTCAGGTGTTCATTAGGTGACGTAAAAATGCTAAATTACTTCATTCAGATAGTTTGTTGAGCATAATTTGATTTTCTATTCCTAATTACTAGATATGTTATTATTATGTTATTATTGGCCGCGCTAGTGAGCGGCGTAAACGCTCTTAAACACTGAGCAAGCAAACGGATACAGCTCATGTAATGGGAACCTGTGATAGGAGCTCGCTGGCGCAGTGGTTAACGCACCCGGTCTGCGATTGCCAGGGTTAAGCAACTTTCGCAATGGCCGGTCATCAGATGGGTGACCAAAAACGTACCCTTCATCTCGAGCCCCTCCGTTAACAACCACCGCGCCGCACTGGGCCCGCGTGGTGGTTTATGGCACTCCCTATCCATCCATAGGGAAGGCTCGTGCCCCAGCAGTGGGGATATAAAATGAGCTGATGATGATGGGAACCGTCTACTACAACGCTTAGTATCATGCGGAAATACATGGATCTACTTTTGTTTTTGATTTTACTGAAAAACCTCCTAATCTTAATACAGAAAACGGTTGGAATTTAACACTCAATCCGTCATACAAACTATTGAATCCACAGTAATCCACAGCGCTCACTAATACATTAGTGTATGCGTACGCGCACCACAAACCACAATGCATCGGCTTCCGACCCGGGCCCGCCTACCGCAGCATTGTATGAGGCCTATTGATTTAGCTTATGCATAACGACACCGCTAAACTACAGCCGCATAACATTACGATAACGTATTCGTTAGCGTTATTAAATCACAAAAAAGCTGTTTCAATAGCGGGTAGGTATGTAAACACCAAACGAGATGAGACATAGAAAAACAGTTTTTTTTTTCCATTTCTTACGGGTGTTGTCTATTGATGATAAACCGAAGGTAGGTTAAGTTAAGTTAACGGGCTATAGCTGTCCCACTGTTGGGCAAAGGCCTCCAAAATCAAGTCATCACTACAATTGATGGCTTAATCACCACGCTTGCTAAATGCGGGTCTTTTTTTGAAGTGAAAATTCGTAAGACGGATGACAGCCGGCGCGGCGTAGGAGAGGAAGTATCCCCCTCTATTTCTACGGCGCGGCGAAAATGTATGCCTGCTGTTTCGTTTAGGCAGCGCAGGGCGTTTGCGCGAATGTTCGAGTGCTTTTTAATGTAATAAAATAATTAATGCCTTTATTTGGCAAATGTACCAGACCTGTACTATTCCACCTATATTTATATTATAATGTACATATTGTTGTTGGTGTTCCAATAAATAAATAATATAAATTGTACTTGTGTGTACTATAGCGCAATAAATAAATATTGTATTCTACCACATAAATGATAGTACTTTTATACTGATAATTGAAGCAATTCGTGCAAAATTATTCTCTAACCATATTCCCCAACCAAAATATCAAAAATGCACAACGTTAATATTCAAGTTTTCACTTCTGCCGGCACTCCCGGAGTGCAACCCGTCGTTTTTTCTATCTGCTAGCAATGGGATGTTGCAACAGGATGGGAGGCATTTTATTTCAATCCAGTTCTATCATTAAATTATTCCTTTCGCACTTTCATTCCTAATTCGCTCGCAGGATGGCCGCTGGGGCGGGATAGTCCTTGAGTGGCGACCGCGTACCGGAAGGCGCAGTGTAGGCAGTCCTCCAACAAGGTGGACCGACGATCTGGTGAAGGTCGCGGGAAGCCGCTGGATGCGAGCAGCACAAAACCGGTCGTTGTGGAGATCCTTGGAGGCCTTTATCAAGCAGTGGACGTCTTTTGGCTGAGATGATGATCCTAATATGTAAAAAAACTTACCACCGGCCTGCTGCTGTATGTTAAGAAATTTGAATTTTTAAATGATAACAAAGTCGGTTCACAATTAAGAGCGGCCACCGCACCGTGGGCCATCACTCCAATCACGTGGTATTAGTGTTAACACAGCCGATGTAGGCCTGGGGATAGCATGAACTTTTTATTTATTTATATATAATTTTTTTTTTTTTTTTCTCCTTACTGTTACTTGGCGATCTGTGTGAACACAATAAGCCATTCAGTTCGGGTTTTTACGTTTAATGTTTTATTAGCAGAAGGGGCTCACTGTAGCCCCTTTCATGAGCTGTCGCCAAATCTCGCGGTTAACGTAGGTACACTGTGCCGCTTTAATCGGGAATGTGTGATACTTCCCGTGCCCATCAGTTTTGCTGCCAGTTCGTTGGCGTGATTCGTTATTCTCGTCTGATAGTTATTGCTATATCCAGCAATCTCCTGCTTGACGGTGTTGATTTTTAGATCCTGGTGTATGTATTTGTTGCTGACGTAGTAGGGTATGTCTAGCATGGCTCTCAGTGTCTTGCTCTGGAATCTTTCCAGGATCTCTATGTTGCTATTGCTAGCAGTACCCCACAGCTGGATCCCGTAGGTCCAAATTGGTTTGAGGATAATCTTGTAAATAGCTAACTTGCTTTCATGCGACAGATTGGATTTACGACCTATCAGCCAGTACATAGATCTAAGTTTGGTATCCAGTTGCTTGCGTTTGGTCCAGATGTGCCTACGCCAGGTGAGTCTTCGATCCAAGTGCATACCCAGATGGATATTAAATAATAGATTTAATAAATGACACCACTACAGAATACAATTTAGTACATTGACAATCGAGTGCCGCCAAAAATCAAAAATACCGTGCCAAAAATGCCAAAAAACGCCAAAAATCACGCTGATTTTATTTATCATCTGTATTCATTCGAATATGTATACGAAAATGATAATGTGTATGGCAAAATTGTAACTCTTCTCGTATGTCGCCAGGAGGCGCTGCTTCAATGCCATACTAATATTGGTTTTCGTTAACGTGATCGAATGTCAATGAAACCCACACTAGGCACCCAGCAGGTCTGTCTGTCTGTCTGTCCCCAGCCTAGCTCGTATACTAAGTAACATTTTGAAAAAAATTTTTTTTTAGCTTACCTCTCCTACGCGTTTTTTTTCTTCTCTACCCCCATAGTGTGGGGTGTCGTTAGATAGCAATTTTAAAAATATTGCGGGTTTGTGAAAACAGTTTTATGAATGAAGCATCCTTTTGTGCACTATTAAGCTTTAAAGTGCAAAAATTTGTTAGAGTCAAGTGCCCCCCCCCCCGCCAGCCAAATGGTTGTTTTTGGATACTTAAAAAAATTCACGGTAGTTGTATATATGACGAAGTTAAAAGGAAAACTATCACAGCTAAGTAAACTTTACAAGTTTAGGAGTAACAGTCGACCAACTTATAAAATGTACTTGGCGCAGTACATATTCCTCATTGGGAACTATATAAGTAACGTTGTCAGGTGTGTGAAACCGGTAGTATCCGCATTATTGAAATGGGCTACGGAACCCTACACTGCTCGTGGCCCGACACGCACTTGGCTGGTTTTTTAAAGGTACAAAACATTTAAGGTAAAAAATTGTTAGAGTACCGCTTCTGATACATTTTTTCAAAACTTTTAATGGCTTACTGCAAGAACTCATTATTGATATTACCAACTATTTAGTATTAGATGTTTTAGATGCCTTATGCCATCACCCACTTGTTCAGACAGGGTGTTATAACACCCCTAAAAGTAATATACTATATACCCTAATATAATACTCTAGACTAGAGTTTCATTTATAACAACACACAAACGCCTGGTCGGACTGTGAGTTGAATATTCTTTTATTTAATCTCCCATACTAATGACGTAACCTTATTAGATACATATCGAATACGACCAAAGGAACATTACTATTTGATTTCTAAAAGTATTCATCATGTCAATTAATGAGTTCCTGCAGTAAGCCGAATTAAGATATTTGTTCTTTTAAATGCGTTATTTCTATGAATATTAAACTATAATTATGAAGTTATCAAACAGGTACATCACATCATCCCCTGGACTATATTCGTGATCGCTCCTTATATTTCAGAGCTGCTGGCCCGCCCAAATTTCAGATTGGCAAGTTCACTCCAAAACCGCATAAACACCTTCATAACTACACCATAAAGTCCACTTTCGTTAAGCAAACGACGTCTTTTTATTGCCACAAAATTAAACAAACCAACAGAAAGATATACGGTCTCTTATCTTTTATCTCTTGGTGCACGCCAAAATGAATTCTGTTTACTTTAATCTTTGCTGAAGTGATTAAAGAAATGTAAATATATTTTCTTGGTGGTAACATTTGAACGGTAGTAAAAAAAGACTTTTTAATTAAGAAAATGATAGTTAGCCTGTAAAACCTTTCGCCTGTAGGCTTCCTGAGTAACATTGTTTGGTATTGTATGATATTGTAGAAATTTTAATTAGTGCATGATGTAAATTATTATCAAAAATAAGATATTCTTTTGCATGTCGATGTTGTTATATTTTAGAGGTATTCCATGAAGCACACCCAGACGAAGCACACCTAAAGTATTCCACGAAGCACGCCCATAGGTGTGCTGTATTTTATATTTTGTAAAATTTATCATCATCAGCAGCTCATTTCTTTAAGTCCCCACAACTGGGGCACGAGCCCTCCTTATGGATGGATAGGAATCATAAACCATCACGCAGGCCCAGTGCGGATTGGTGGTTGTTAACGACTGCTAATGCAGCCGGGACCAACGGTTTTGCGTGCGTTCCGAAGCACGAAGGGACTCGAGATAATTTACATTTGGTCACCCATCTGATGACCGGCCTTTGCGGAAGTTGCTTAACTTTAGCAAAAGCAGACCGGGCGCGTTAACTACTACGCTATCGAGCTCCTCAAAATAACGAGCTAGCAAATGCAATGTAGAACGCTGAAAAAGAAAGGGAGTAAATAATATTTTTTTTGCTGAGTTTTCTGCTGGTTCATTTCAGTACAAGGTTTTCCTGTGTAGACTTACGAACCTTTATTGATAACAGCTAAATTATTATGTTGCTTAATGAGATTTTTTTATAGTTTGAACGGAAAATGACTTCCACCTCATTTTAAGTGGAAATGGCGTCCAGACGCGAAGACAACTGGTGCAGCGTGAAAACAACGCAGCATCAGTCACCCTCACCCAGCCGGCCCACAAGGTGCCTCACGCCTCTTTTGAAGAACCCCATGTCATAAGAAAAAGGAAAATCGTGTGCTGGTAGACTATTCCATCTTTTTTAATTGCAATAAAGATCAATTAATTATTTAATTGACTTTAGCTGTTAATTCAAACCAACTGATCCATTCAGGCATTTGTGCGCAGTAAACAGTAAAAACAGTAAACAGCCTATAAAAGTCCCACTGCTGTGCAAAGGCCTCTATCATTGAAATCAAGTCATGTACAAGTGATGAGTAATGGCTTAACCACCACGCTTGCCAAATGCGGGTTGGTGATCACAAACCCGGGCTATGCATCGAAAAATCCGAAATACATTTTGCCTAACCTAGGAATTGAACCCGGGACCTTCGGGTATCGAGCCGAGCGGTCTGCAATTCGGCCACCGAGGCGTTTGTGTGCGGTGAAACGCAAATGCGCCAATTTTTTTTCCATGATGATAATAATAAACATGTCCATCTGTTTGTCCAGTTGCGCGGCCAATCAGCGTCATTGTTGTGTGCGCAAACACCAATCGTCGATGACAAACAGAGTGAGAGGGAGATAGAACGAGTCGGCTTTAATCCGGGTGGTTCCGTATTGTTTTTTGGTGTTACTTCAACAATATTTAACTGGCTACGTGGTCGATATGGTGTGGTGGTTAGACTACCGGTTTCTGATCCAAACTTCCTGGGTTCGATCCCTAGCTGCGGTGACTCCAACTCGGCTGAAACGTCGGGTATTAAATAAAATACTAAAATACCTAAACTGAGCTTCTATTGTGTGTTGTAATTGTCCTTTATTTTATTTTTTTGTGTGTTTATTTGTGATGGAAAGTGTCCTTTTATGATTGGGCATTTTCTAATATTTATGGCGCTGTAAGGGAGAAAAGAGCTGGAAACTTGCTGAGTTTCTTGCCGGTTTTTCTCAGTACATGACCTCCCGCCCAGAGTAGACTTACGAACCGATGGCATAATGACGTTCATAAGAGCTAATTGTAGCCTAAACTGAAAAAAATAATTTTGAATTTTGAATTGTTTTTTGAGCAGTGTGCACATATTAAAATAGCTATGTCGCCTTTATCAACAATGCTAGTAAATAAAAAAAAACATTTACTTCTCTTTGGTAATCGAACGACGCTATTTTCTTACCACTAAAACATTGACGTTAAAATATACAATCGTAATTTATTTTATTTACTAAAAACTTTAGAATTTAAATAAAGCCTCTTCTATTTTACTAGAGAACCATAAATTCTCAGTTGGAACGGATATTTTTGACCAATCTCAAATTCTTCGAATATCGACTCATATAATAATAATGGTTTGATCTAAATACGATATTATCATTTCATATATTAATAGCATTTGCAAAGCAAAGCTATTATTAGATAAAGGTATGGCTATACTGATTAGTTTGCGTTAATCGCCGTAAAGGTGCGTCCAGACTGTATGACAAAACATGTTATAATAATAAAATCATTTATTGCAGACCCTTAGATCCATGGGTTTGTAAAAATTTAAACTTAAAAACATATCTATCACACTAATCACACTAATATTATAAATGCGAAAGTTTGTGTGTATATGTGTATATTTGTTGCTTCTTCACGCTGCAACGGATCGATGGATTTGGATGAAATTCGGCATACAGATAGTTTATAACCTGGATTAAAACATAGGATCCTTTTTATCCCGATATTCCCACGGGAACGGGAAACACGCAGGTGAAACCGCGAGCGACCGCTAGTGTAGTATATAATAGCATATTTATGTAGCATGTTTTATTAGAGTGGACGTAATGTCAATAAAACAATGTAAATATGGCCATCACTAGTTCTCGCCACGTGTCCCGCCCAACACTATTTATAGGTTTAAAGACATTTATTCCCATAAAAACAATAAAGTTCATTTACAATGAGATTAACAAAAAAGCTTAATATTAACTTATTTAATCTACGCGCAGCGCAACTGCATTCTTAAAATTAAACGTAAAACATGAATAGGCCAACAGTATTATAGTATTATTTGAGTATTGCAATCCGATTAGCAATGTCCTGGACTGTCGTCCGTCTTCGAATCTCGGTATTTGCAATACCGAGAACCGAGACCAAGTTCGCAACTCGGTCGTTGAGAGTCAAGCCTAACAAGCTACGCTCCATAGACCGTTGTGCGACTTTGATTCATCATCATCATCATCATCAGCTCATTTTTTATGTCTCCACTGCTGGATCACGAGCCTTACCTATGGATGGATAGGAAGAACGGGCCGTAAACCACCACGCGGGGCTATCGGTTTGTTGGTTGTTAACGACTGCTAATGCAGCCGGGACCAACGGCTTAACGTGCCTTCCGAAGCACGGAGGAGCTCGAGATAATAAATTTTTGGTCACACATCCGGTGACCGGCCTTTGCTTAACCTCAGCACTCGCAAACCGGGCGCATTAACCACTGCGCCATCGAGCTTCTCAACTTTGATTAGAACTTATCCATGTTTTTTTTCTACAACTCTTGATTTGAATAACTTAAGCCACACCATAACAAAGGACTTATAATAACGCCCATAAATTTTTTTGCTGATACGTCAAGCCTCTGCGTTGAAACTTAACGAAAAGATGTTAATATTCCTGTAGTGTTGTTACTATAGGCGCCACTCTGACGGATGTTTTATTATGTGCTAATTCATTGATTGGTACATACAGGGTGGTATCTTATCGATCTGTGATTGATATACAGGCTGTTCCGAAAATCAACGCCAAGCTTGTTTTTGTTAAACTTTAACATTTAGGGCCTGTTTCACCATCTACAAGTAAGTTCCCATTAGCGTTTATTTGACAGATAGTCCATACAAAACTTTAACTTTAGCTGCCAAGTATCTCATAATCAGACATTGGCTCTTAGAGAGAGAAATAATAGTAGATTGTACAACAAGAGCATAAAACGAGCCATTTTACCCGAGACGTGCATATAGGGTAAAATGAGTTTTCTACTCGAGTTTACACTCTGCTTTTCACTTCGATTGCAAGGAAATAAAACAAGGAGTAAAGCATATACAAGAAAATTTAATAATTTTTTATAATGTAATTAAATAACGAATAATTAGCTTCCCGCCACACAATTTTTCTTATTTTTTTTTTTAAATTTTCAACTACGTGACGTTCGACTATGGTCTGAGCCGCAATGCCAAGTTATTATAAATATTTGCGTTATATTTTTTTTACGTAAATGCAAGCCCGTATTAATCGTAAATTTTTATTTAGATAGTAATACATATGTCGTAATTAAATTAAGATATAACCAAAATCTCATAAAAATATATCAATTATGTAAATGAAGGTCTATTGTGTATGTGGCTGTAAGGCCTAATTGCCTTAGTCTTAGAAGAAGAAATTACTTTATGCACAAATGCATAAAAACTCATTTTATGCAGCCTTCTCTCGACATAAAAAACAACTTTATGAGCATGAGAAGTGAAAACAATATTGTTGAATAAATACGAACATAATATAGCTATTTTAAGGAAGAGCGTGCCTCTGAAATTTAGCTTAAAAGGAGGTACCTACTGGTCTTTAGTTTATGATGCCTTAATTGTTAAAGTCAATAAAACATTTTTTTTATGCCAGCCAAGCTATCAAAGGTTGTTGACCCAACGGAAAGATGTGAAGAATACCAGAAAAAAATATAGTTTTAATTTTGAATTGCTTCGGTAGCTGCAGACTTAAGCTGCAAACAACAGATGGTTTGAAAGAATCTAAGTATTTTCAGGCATATTCGGAAGACCAGCGTCGTAGCATTACTAAAGTGCTATGACACATGCTGAGAAGATGCCTTTTCAGTATAATATACCATGGTAGATACATGTATCTTAATTTTTAATGTTTTACTAAATAAATGTTTTTCTATATATTTTCTCTGTTAAAAGTATATATCATTATACTATCCCACTGCTGGGCAAAGGCCTCCATCATTGAAATAAAGTCATATAGTATTTGAATGTCACTATCTCTATGCTTGTCTATAATCTTCAACATGTAACCAGTTTTATTACACTTCTGTGATTCCTTTAATATTCTGGACAGCTGAAGCGAGGGCTTCTTCTTTCTGGAGGCCTTTTGATTATCTCATCATCATCTCAGCCAAAAGACGTCCACTGCTGGACAAAGGCCTCCCCCAAGGGTATGAGGGGTATTTGCCATAATCGCCACGCTTGGCAGGCGGGTTGGCGATCGCAGTAAGTTGAGAGTTAACCTCAGAGAGATGCTGCTGCCCATCCTCTGGAATGGTCCCTTAGTCGGCTTTTACGACACCCACGGGAAGAGATGGGGAGGTGCAATTCTTTATCCCCGGCACCACACAGGGCAATGATATGATATGAATTGATTATCTAGTCTAGTCAAAAAAACTAACATTAGCTAGTTAATTATGTATGTCCATAATGGTTTTTTCTGTGATACTCGAAGTAGATGATTTTAAATTATTAAGTACTAGTGGCCGCTCGCGGTTTCACCCGCGTGGTTCTTGTACCCGTGGGAATATCGGGATAAAAAGTGTCCTATGTGTTAATCCCGGCTATAAACTATCTGTATACCGAATTTCATCCAAATCCATGCTGTAGTTTTTACGTGAAAGAGTAACAAACATCCAAACAAACTTTTGAGTTTATAACATTAATAGGATATTTAGATTGTATTGATTATTTTAACGCTATTGTAAAAAAGTATCTTTATGTAATCAAACAAAAGTACCTAACATTAGCTTGTATTAACATTATACTTGTCTTCAAATTAATAAATCATCATATTTGAATGTAACATATTTGTTTTATTTCAAAATTTGTCTTAAATAGTCTTTTTTCATGGAATCGCTATCGATTATTAACCTGTAGATAACATTTTTTGTAAAAAATATTGAGTTTGTCCAGTTGACGAAAACACAAAAGTGCTTTAATTTAAGTTTCACTATGTGGACACGCGTAAAAATCTTGGCGTGTCCAGATGACGAAATAATAAGTGATACTAATTTTGAGTTTCACCAACTGGATACACGTGTGTCCGGTCTCTTGTGTAGAGTTAGTGAAGAACCAAGAACTCCTCGGAACAGTCTGGGCGCTGCCCCTGATCCCGTGTCCGTGAGAAGTCAAAGCCAAAGTCAATATTTTTTATTAAAATAAACTTAAGAAAAGTGCTTTTGAATCGTCCATACATTTTTTACCTACTTCACATCCAGCCCCCTGACTGTGAGCTCTTATAGCAGTATTATTGCAGTTGTGGAAAAGAGACACGCGTCTCGTTTTCACAACTGCAATAATACTGCTATAATAGCTCGTGGTTACCCCCCAGGACGTTTATTATTTAGCTGTGGAGAACAATAGGCGCATGACACTCCACAGCTTTCATAGAAGTAACGACATTTACTCGATGAAGAGCTCGATGGCGCAATGGTTAACGCGCCCGCTCTGCGAGTGCTGAGGTTGGGCCGGTCATCGGATGGTTGATCAAAAATGTATCATCTCTCGCTCCTCCATGCTTCGGAAGGCACGTAAAGCCGTTGGTCCCGGCTGCATTAGCAGTCGTTAATAACCACAAATCCGCACTGGGCCCGTGTGGTGGTTTATGGCCCGTTCTCCCTATCCATCCATAAAGAAGGCTCGTGGGGACTGATGCTGGAGCTGATGACAGTGATGAACGATATTTACAAAAAAAAAAGTATGTCGTTAGCAAATCACACAATAAAAAATATAAAAAATCACAAAAAAAAATCACAAAAAAAAATCACAAAAAAATATCGTTCAATTAAAAGCTTTCAAGAGAGATTGTCTGTGTGCGTTGCTCGAGCGCAGTATATGTACCTAGGAAGCTTACCTTCTAGGTCAATTTTATTTTGTACCTCTACGTTAAGGATGATTCAGACGTCACGATGACCACTCACTCACCAGTCACCGCAAAACTCGAAGAGTGCGAACTCATAAAGGGATAAGTAATGAATAGAAACAGTTTGCGGTTTGACCGTTTGCGTTGAAACTGTTGAAAGTATCAAGATTACTCATCGCAGTGTATTGTACTTACTAGTGGTGACACAAAATAAGCAGACCTAGAATGTAAGTTTAAAGCCTCCGAGCATAGCGTCCCACTAAGTCTGTGCCTCCATCCAACATTCGCTTGCCACGTCATCAACTCAAGTTTGGCTGTGGCTGTCCATGTGGCCCACATGTGGCTAAACATTATGTGCTAACGTGGCATATACAATTTTCTTTGTGCGTGGTATCTTGCTTTAAAACTACACTAGCACACACAACTTAAATGTCATGTCACCTTCCACCTTGACAACTTACACGACACATAGGGGTTAGCCCATATACAGCCTAGATTTTAAATTTCATATATCATAAAATATATTTATTCACTTTTATATCTACCTACTTTGTTTTTTTTATTTTATTTATTTATTGTTTATTTTGTTTGCCGGCGTCGCGGTGCGTCGTCACTCATCTCCCTCCGGCGGCCCTGTCAGAATAACAGCGCTCCTACGGTACTCGGCCCATCTTCGAGTGTCGTGGGGGTATTATGCTGAGACAGGGTCCTTGTTGGCCTTACAAACTGCTTTTTGTTTATTTTTTATTTTAATTGTTTTTATTTTGTTTTGTTTTTTTGTTGTTTTTTTTTCCCCTTTTATCCTTATTAATACTTGCTTTGTTTTGACTGTATTGTTTTTTGTGTGCGTGTGTGTGTGTGTGTCAATAAATATTTTTCTTTCTTCTTTCTTTCTTTCTTTCCTCGGATACAATAGGGAACAAACAGAGCGACATGTAGCGGAACATGTTGCAGGCCACACCAGTCAGTGTTTATAGAAATGTCGCCCGAGGAGATTGTTAGGGGATTGTGTTGTTTAATTGTTTAGGGGCACGTTACCAAGCGTCACGAAGTAGGAACCTACCCCCAAGACCCGGTCAACTCGAGCGAAGGTCCTAGACTTAAGAGGCGCCCTCGGGCTGTTCCGCTCCCGATCGAATCCATATCTAGTAGAGGATGAGGACTTGCTTACGTGATGTCATCCCATCTAGAAAACTTCTGACGGTGTTTGAATCACACGGCTTAAGAATCTCTTTAAGTTTGGTCTAAAAAATCGGTGAAAGTATCAAGATTACTTACGTGCTGCTCTTCAGAGTCACCGCTTTACAGTCTCAAATATCCCATCGCGCACAAATAAATTTGGTGACTCGTTTCTTTGTCGCACCTCCAAAAGATGGAATAGTCTACCAGCACATGTTTTCCCTCCTTCCTATGATATGGGGTCCCTTAAGAGAGGCGTGAAGAAGCACCTTGTGGGCCGGCAGAGTGAAGTCAACTGATGCTACGTTTGTTTCCACGCTGCACCAGTTATCTTCGCGTCTGGACTCCATTTCCACTTAACATCAGGTGGGATGGAGTAATTTGCCGAGTTAACTATAAAAATAAAGAAAAATAAAAAAATGGCAGTATACAGGTTGTAGATTTGCATTCCCGCCATAATTTTACAGCTGATCGTAATTGGTACACTTAATGACTAAAAAATACTTTTAACACGGAGAAAGTAATAAGGAACCGATTGATTAATAAAATGATCTCAGTGTAAATTAGAATAGCGACCGTCGACTGACGAGAATAGGGGTGCAGACCGTAGTAGGTACATAAGAGCGCAGCGGGCGGACATTAAGTCGATGAACTTACGTAAACTTGTAGGTACTATTATGTATTCTGTGGTGAAGTGGCTTACTCTTACGCATAAGTATACTTTGTTGCAATAAACTATTATTAGGTATTTACTGATCATGTTTAAGATACTCGCAGGTACTGCTCAAAGTGGGCACCTTCACGTTCTATGCACAAATGAGCACGGCGCCTTAAGTTTCTAGGTAACTTTTGCAGCACACTACGATTTGACCTTACACTCTCAAAAGCCATTAAAATATTTTGTTTTAACTGCACAACACTCGTGATTTCGTCTTTATAAACCATTCTTTTTATGTCTCCCCACAAATAAAAGTCACACGGAGTCAAGTCTGGCGACCTCGGAGGCCAGGGCACTGGCCCACCTCGACCAATCCACTGGGTTCCGAACACTTCGTCCAAATAATCGCGCACTTGTCGTTCATAATGCGGAGGCGCCCCG
The DNA here is from genome assembly GCA_947562085.1 of Eudonia lacustrata. Taxonomy (NCBI): domain Eukaryota; kingdom Metazoa; phylum Arthropoda; class Insecta; order Lepidoptera; family Crambidae; genus Eudonia; species Eudonia lacustrata. Next base: position 7,484,867 of record OX387336.1, on the reverse strand, counting down.
TCCTGGTGGTAAAAGAGATTCCGGTGAAGAGCTAGTGGCACGTCGTCGTCAAGCATTACGTCAACTACGTGCTGCAAAAGTTGCAAATACGAGTTGCTGTTGAGATAACCCTCGATGAAATAGGGCCCGAGTAAATGTCCACCAACAATGCCAGCCCACACATTGATGCTAAACCTATGCTGGAACGAATCTTTTTTGGTCTTATGCGGGTTCTGTTCGCGGTGAGCCCACCAATGTTCATTGTGGGCGTTGTAAACACCGATGCGCGTAAACATACACTCGTCCGTCCATAGAATGCTGGCTTCTCGGTGTTCTAGTATCCAGTGACAAAAAGTAACCCGGGCGGCATGATCTTGCTCGTTCAATTCTTGAACTCTTCTGAAATGGAACGGGTGCTGTTTCTCCGACTTAAGAAGCCGCCAGACTGTTGTGTGGTGGACATTGAAGTGGCGGCCAGCATCACGAGTACTGGCACGTGGTTCCCTCTCGAAGTATTCGAGTATTTGCTCTTGCAAATCGACTGAGAGGCCCACACTGCCGCGACCCTGCGCATGTCGAGGAACGTTGAACTGGCCATGATCCCTCAGTCGTTGCGTGGCAGCAAGCATTACCTCGCGCGATGGAGTTGGTCTCTTTGGAAACATTTCCACAAACATGACCACGGCTCGCCGTAGACTGTTCCCACTAATTGCGTATAATCGCACCATCTCCACAAGTTCTACGTTAGAATATTTTTCCGTCATTTTACTTTTTTTACACACACAAACAACACACCTAAGAACACGTTTCGCTCCAAATTCGCTAGGGCTAAGAAATGTGTCACTCGTTCGGGGTTGCGCGGCACACTGGCTTTGATGCGTGCGGCGTGCGCCCGCCGCCCGCCGGCCGCCGGCGCTCGCCGCGCTGACAAAGCTGCGGGCGCGCCGCGAAGCTCGAGCTTGTTGCTACCTACGCGTGGTCGGGTGAGCGGGCGTACGCGAACGAGCGTTTATTTTTTAGTGCTACGCAGACGTGCGATTCGTATTTACAGATTTTGAAAATATGATTATTATTTTTTCATATTTTTTTTATAATTTATTTGTAATAAGTATAAGCAATACGACTGCTGCTATGAATATGGCGTGAATGCAAATCAACAAGTTGTAGTTTGGCTCGTAGGAACCACAAAATGGTGATTCTACAATTATAGTTCAAATCAGACCACAAAATGATGTGGCGAGGTGAACTACAAAATGATGGCGCGGGCGGTGTTCTAATTTATAGTGGACTGTATTTTTTATTGGCGGTGGGTATGCTAGGTAGGCGATGTTTCGAGCTGCGAGGGATGTCGACAATGGCAATGAGTAAGCAGTTCAGTGGAATGGGAAGGAAATACCTTGATCAGCGAGCGGCAGGCGGGCACCACGTGTGCGCCGGGCGGGCGAGCAGTCTGAACCGGCACGAGGTTGGTGGCCGTTTGATGCAGACATGTAGTTGGCTGGAACATGGACCTGGACCACCAGCGCGTGGTCTCTCACACTTTTTAACACTCGTAACGCGGTAATAATACATAATAATAAACTTTCCTACACTCACACCAATTATTAGCTTCGTTATGAAACTCGTTAAATGGTTACTAGACAACGGATAAACATACTTAAAATATTTAAATACATACTTATCATACATAGAAAACAGCCAGACCCGAGATAATTTAGAAAAACAATAATTTCTAAATTGACCCGACCGGGGATCGAACCCGGGACCTCAGAGATGGCGACACCATGAAAACCGGTGTACAAACCACTCGAACAAGGAGGTCGTCTAAGGTAATAGCTATTAGGACCAAAACGGAGATCTCCTCTCTCCAAACGTTGTCGTTGCACTATCTTATCTTATCTTATCTTAGTGGGGCCTGCCGAGGTTTCCACCTCCCAGTAACACTTCGACCCTTTGGGATCTTTTGTGCAACCCCATCCTTTCACTCTTCCTCCTCTGTAAAGATAGATGCCATAAGTCTGGCAACGTCCTTAAGAGCGAAGAGCCTGTAGTCCTCCGGTTTCGGATAGGCCGACCCCAGGAGTCCCATTCTTTTCCTAGCCAGAGAGTCGCAGTCACACAGTAGGTGCTGCATTGACTCGGTTTGCTCTCCACATGCCCTACACAAACTTTTTGTTGAAAGGTGCATTCTGTGAAGCATTTGGTTTGTGGCATAATGCCCTGTCAAGGCACCGATGGTTAATCGGGCCTGCCTTCTGCTGCCTCCGCATATGAACTTACTCCGTCTTAAGGCGTTTTCGCCTAGGAAGGATTTGGAGTGTTTCATACCCGGCTGCTCTTTCCATTCGATGCCGTGCCTGTTTTTGATGTAATCTTTTAAGGCCTTGTTGATTGTACTTTGTGCAAGTGCCACGAACGGCTCAGGACCAATAAACTGGGTCTCTGAGCCCTCCCTGGCAAGTGCATCCGCCATCTCGTTGCCGTGGATTCCCATAAGGCCTGGGACCCAGATCAATCGCACCTTGTTATGCCCACCTAGCTTGTTTAGAGCTTTTGTGGTTTCCAGAACAAGGCCAGAATCGATTCGGGGCGATATGAGTGACTTGAGCGCGGCTTGGCTGTCACTCAGGATGAATATATTGCGCTTTTTAATAGCTAACTCTATACATATATACCTGCTTTGCGCATAGGAGAATTGCGAAAGTTTCTGATTGGTAAACAGTAGCAAATTTTCCCATGCTTTGACTATGCTTGAAGTCGTTATTATAGACGCCTGCCCCTGTGCCCGACTTCATTGTCGTTGCACTAAGTTTGCGGTAGCAGCCGCAGCGCTAGTTGGCGTGCGGCGTTCTATGTTGCGGTCTTCTTGAGTCAACAGCAAAGGTAACAGGATGACTGGTCAATTTCAAAATATGAAATCAGTATGAAAATCAAAACTTTTTAGCGCATATCGAAAAACCTAGTGTGTGTAGTGTCTACTAGTACCTGCAGACTTTGACTGTAGCTATATAGAAAATACCGACTTACACTATCGAAACTTAATTTTGAAATCTAGTAAACATCATCTACTTTTGCTGTTGACTGTACGCGAGAAAGGTATTGGAGGGGATGGGTAAAGGAAGCTAGTATAGCGCCAAACTACTTGTATGGGTAAGGCTCCACTGGCAAGTAGCTATGGAACGCTTCCTTAGGTTATAAAATAAAGCCTAAGGGGTGGATAACTTATTGATCTGTAGTTTAACTAATTATTTTTACTAGATGAAATATGATATATGAGTGGACTGTATTTTATAAGAGGTTTGGTTCAGCTCGGATCCACAACTAAGGTAATTAAGCCTCGTTCAGTAAAACCTGAGATTAATTAGAAAACACAAAAAAAAAACATCATCGGCAAGGCACTTGTACCAAGATTTAAGGGAAGGTTATATGGGAAAAAACACTCACTGTTGCTGCAGATGAGATTCAGTTCACCACTCTTCACAATTACCACAATCACAAGCAGGCCTGCTGTATTTAGTGTATCGATATATCCAATTATAAGAATAAAGTGTTTTTGGAAGAAGATTAGCTTGATTTACTTAGATTTTTAAAACACTGTCGCGTAGGCGAGGTCAGCCATTGCAATCTGTTGCACTCGGAGCGACGGGCCGAGACGTTATTTTGTCAGGAGAGGGTAGGAAGAAACTCATACAAGTGCGTAGTATCAAAATATAATTAAAAATGACGGTATGCTAAGTAATTTATGAACGAGACTCAACATCCCCCTCGCCTTGAAGGAACCCCTTCAAATTAAAGCAAGTTACTATCAAAAATATGAAACTAATAACTAAAACTACGACTAAGCTTATGTATGCTGATTATACTATTGCGAAGGTAACGGACATAATTTTACGATAGGTCGTTTGAGCATACCGCTCTTAGTTCTAACGTCTGCAACGCGTACGACTCCGTCTCTACCAGGGTGCAACCCTGTTACAATGCCGAGAGGCCATTGTAGAGGAGGCGTGTTATTACACATAATTATAACAACCGTACCTATAGTTATAGGGTTGGAAGGCGTATTCCATTTCTCTCGCAACTGCAGATTATTGAGATACTCCGTCCTAAATCGTGTCCAAAAGGATTGGACTAAAGAGTCTAATAAAGAATAACGAGTGAGAAGATTAGTCCGTTCACTACTAAGATTAGTCGCGGGAAGAAACGCTAACGATGCGCTAGATAAAAAGTGTGAAGGAGTTAACGCGGTAGGATCTGAAGGATCAGAACTTAATAAGTAGAAAGGGCGACTGTTTAAAATCGCCTCTATCTGAGTCAATACTGTAAGAAACTCTTCATACGTTAATAATTGAGTACCTATTACTCTAGATAAGTGTGACTTTACACATTTAATATTAGCCTCCCATATGCCCCCAAAGTGAGGTGCACTGGGCGGATTGAGTTTCCACTCGATACGAAGGTTAGAAAGCTTATTAGAAAAAATTACAAAATAATCGTCAGATTTTAAAAAGGAGTGAAGCTCACTGAGATAAGATTTAGAAGCTATAAAATTAGTACCGTTGTCGCTCTATAGACATTGACAAGGACCACGGCGAGATATGAATCTCTTAAAAGCGTCCAGAAAAGAAGCAGAACTAAGATCTGAAGCAAGTTCTAGATGAACTGCTTTAGTAACTAAGCAAATAAATAGGCACAAGTATGCCTTCTGACTGCGAACTCCGCGTTTACGTGTCAAAGTAATAAAAAATGGACCGGCGTAGTCTACACCCGTGTGTGAGAATGCTTTACTTTGCTCCACACGACACTCGGGAAGGTCGGCCATATTTGGAAAAGTAGGTTTTACGCATACGGAATACGCATACGTACAATACGCCTAGCAGATATGATCCAAAACCTTTGTCTTAATAAAGACAATAAAAGCTGAGGGCCAACAAGACAATTCCGTTTATGATAATTATCAATAATTAATTCTACAATATGTCCATTGCGCGGTAACAAAGCGGGATGCTTGTTTGTAAAGTTTAGAGACGAATGAGAGAGACGTCCCCCGACACGTAGAATATCGTTATGTAAAAACGGAGAGAGCTTTCTTAACATAGGTGAACAAGTTTTATTATGCTTAAGTTTATCTAAATCTTCTTTAAAATATGATTGTTGGACAGCTTGTATCACTGCTAACTCAGCAATATCTAAATCTGACGCGGTAATTACGTTATTACGAGGAAGCCTTTTTATAAATCTTAAAAAATATACAACAGAGCGTAGGTATTTATCCCAGTTAGAAAAAGCTAAACTTAAAGTTATAAGTGGATGTTCCGTTTCTGGAGAGCTATTAGCTACGTGCGTAGTTGTCTTCTCCTCAGGGAGCGCTGAGGGAGAAGGCGCGAAATCGGAAACCGGCCAGTCACTTATAGAAAGAGACATCCACGACGGTCCCGTAAACCAAAGTTCGTGGTGTATCAACTGCGAAGGCAAAAGCCCACGCGGCACACTGTCCGCGGGGTTTTGGCTCCCAGGAACAAAACGGAAAGTTTCCTTAGGAAAAAGAGACTGAATTTGTGCAATTCGATTTGCGATAAATGTACTAAATCTATGTGGGGACGAGTGCACCCAACATAGCGCTACTTCCGAGTCGGAAAAAGCGTATACGTCCGATATAGGGAATCGCTTAGACATAAGGTCATAAACAACGCCTAAAAGCTTCGACATCAAAAGGATCGCGCAAAGCTCTAGACGAGCGAGTGTTATGGTTTTGATAGGTGCAACCTTTGATTTTGATCACAATAAACGTATAGTGTGCTGATTATCATTAATAACATATGCGTATATTACGCAACCCTACGCTTTTTCAGAAGCGTCCGAGAAAGCTACAAGATAAAATTTAGAATTATCATGAATGCCTAGATGGCGCGGATATCTCAATGTAGATATTAAAGGAAGTTCCTTTATAAAAGTAAGCCATAAATTTAAAATAAACTGCGGCGGCTGATCATCCCAATCTAGTTTAAGAAGCCAAAGTTCTTTAATTAATAATTTAGAATAAAGTATAACGGGGCCAACGAGACCTAGAACGTCATACAAGCGAGCAGTAGCTGATAGGATGGCGCGCTTCGTACCTTTGGTGTCCGGTGGTGTTACTGTAAATTTAAAACAGTCGGAAGAAGGCAGCCACTGTAAACCGAGAAGTTTTATAGTGGTGTCGTCGTCGAAAGAGACAGACTCCTGCTGGCGATGTGATGCAGGAATGGCACACAGCAACTCAGGAGAGTTGCTGGTCCACTTAACCAATTCAAATCCACCAGATTTGAACAGCTGGAGCAACTGTGATGCTGTCTCTACTGCTCTGCCTAGCGACAGAGCAGAGGAAGCTAAGTCGTCCATGTAGACGTCTCTTTCTAAGACTTCAGCAGCCAAAGGGAAGTTTTCTCGCTCATCATTAGCAAGTTGCCGTAATGTTCGAATAGCGAGAAATGGAGAACTACGGAGACCAAAGGTAACGCGATTAAATTGATAAGTTTCGATGGAATCATCTGTTGAAAATCTATATAAAAACCGTTGATAATTACGGTGCGCGGGATGTACTCCTATACATAAGTACATTTGCCGAACGTCGGCGAAAAAGGCTACTTTAAAAATACGTACATTAGTAAGTATATTAAATATATCGTTCTGTAAATTGCACCCGGTGTGCAAAACGTCATTAAGTGAAAGCCCGGAGTCGGTTCTAGCACTGGCGTCCAGAACGATGCGAAGTTTAGTAGTATCCTTGTCATCACGTATGACAGGATGATGCGGCAGGTAGAAGCCCTGCGACGAAGTATCGTCATTAATTAAAGAAATGATATTTTTATTTAAATAATCGGCAACAACATTATTATAATTTGTACGTAGGTCGGGTGATCTTAAAAACTTATTTTCGAGTGATAAAAAACGTCTATGAGCATTAAGAAAAGAATTACCAAGTTGGTCTAAATTATGTTTAAATGGCTAACTAACAGAGTAGGTACCGTCAGCCTTGCGAGTAGTGGTAGCCACATAATTATCCTCACAAGCTTGTTCATCAGGCGATAAAAAAGTCTTAGAAGGCACCTCTTCTAATTTCCAAAATTTTTCTAATATTTCATAGACCGGTTCGCGGGAAAATGCACAAAAGGAATGCGTGGAAAGATAATTATAAGTTGGGATATTGCATTGCATTGCATTGCATGGGACCTGCAGACTTTGACTGTAGCTATATAGAAAATACCGACTTACACTATCGAAACTTAATTTTGAAATCTAGTAAACATCATCTACTTTTGCTGTTGACTGTACGCGAGAAAGGTATTGGAGGGGATGGGTAAAGGAAGCTAGTATAGCGCCAAACTACATGTATGGGTAAGGCTCCACTGGCAAGTAGCTATGGAACGCTTCCTTAGGTTATAAAATAAAGCCTAAGGGGTGGATAACTTATTGAGCTGTAGTTTAACTAATTATTTTTACTAGATGAAATATGATATATGAGTGGACTGTATTTTTTAAGAGGTTTGGTTCAGCTCGGATCCACAACTAAGGTAATTAAGCCTCGTTCAGTAAAACCTGAGATTAATTAGAAAACACAAAAAAAAAACATCATGGGCAAGGCACTTGTACCAAGATTTAAGGGAAGGTTATATGGGAAAAAACACTCACTGTTGCTGCAGATGAGATTCAGTTCACCACTCTTCACAATTACCACAATCACAAGCAGGCCTGCTGTATTTAGTGTATCGATATATCCAATTATAAGAATAAAGTGTTTTTGGAAGAAGATTAGCTTGATTTACTTAGATTTTTAAAACACTGTCGCGTAGGCGAGGTCAGCCATTGCAATCTGTTGCACTCGGAGCGACGGGCCGAGACGTTATTTTGTCAGGAGAGGGTAGGAAGAAACTCATACAAGTGCGTAGTATCAAAATATAATTAAAAATGACGGTATGCTAAGTAATTTATGAACGAGACTCAACATCCCCCTCGCCTTGAAGGAACCCCTTTAAATTAAAGCAAGTTACTATCAAAAATATGAAACTAATAACTAAAACTACGACTAAGCTTATGTATGCTGATTATACTATTGCGAAGGTAACGGACATAATTTTACGATAGGTCGTTTGAGCATACCGCTCTTAGTTCTAACGTCTGCAACGCGTACGACTCCGTCTCTACCAGGGTGCAACCCTGTTACAATGCCGAGAGGCCATTGTAGAGGAGGCGTGTTATTACACATAATTATAACAACCGTACCTATAGTTATAGGGTTGGAAGGCGTATTCCATTTCTCTCGCAACTGCAGATTATGGAGATACTCCGTCCTAAATCGTGTCCATAAGGATTGGACTAAAGAGTCCAATAAGGAGTTAACGCGGTAGGATCTGAAGGATCAGAACTTAATAAGTAGAGAGGGCGACTGTTTAAAATCGCCTCTATCTGAGTCAATACTGTAAGAAACTCTTCATACGTTAATAATTGAGTACCTATTACTCTAGATAAGTGTGACTTTACACATTTAATATTAGCCTCCCATATGCCCCCAAAGTGAGGTGCACTGGGCGGATTGAGTTTCCACTCGATACGAAGGTTAGAAAGCTTATTAGAAAAAATTACAAAATAATCGTCAGATTTTAAAAAGGAGTGAAGCTCACTGAGATAAGATTTAGAAGCTATAAAATTAGTACCGTTGTCGCTCTATAGACATTGACAAGGACCACGGCGAGATATGAATCTCTTAAAAGCGTCCAGAAAAGAAGCAGAACTAAGATCTGAAGCAAGTTCTAGATGAACTGCTTTAGTAACTAAGCAAATAAATAGGCACAAGTATGCCTTCTGACTGCGAACTCCGCGTTTACGTGTCAAAGTAATAAAAAATGGACCGGCGTAGTCTACACCCGTGTGTGAGAATGCTTTACTTTGCTCCACACGACACTCGGGAAGGTCGGCCATATTTGGAAAAGTAGGTTTTGGATTAAGCCTGAAACAAGTGTTACAGCGGTGAATACGCATACGTACAATACGCCTAGCAGATATGATCCAAAACCTTTGTCTTAATAAAGACAATAAAAGCTGAGGGCCAACATGACAATTCCGTTTATGATAATTATCAATAATTAATTCTACAATATGTTCATTGCGCGGTAACAAAGCGGGATGCTTGTTTGTAAAGTTTAGAGACGAATGAGAGAGACGTCCCCCGACACGTAGAATATCGTTATGTAAAAACGGAGAGAGCTTTCTTAACATAGGTGAACAAGTTTTATTATGCTTAAGTTTATCTAAATCTTCTTTAAAATATGATTGTTGGACAGCTTGTATCACTGCTAACTCAGCAATATCTAAATCTGACGCGGTAATTACGTTATTACGAGAAAGCCATTTTATAAATCTTAAAAAATATACAACAGAGCGTAGGTATTTATCCCAGTTAGAAAAAGCTAAACTTAAAGTTATAAGTGGATGTTCCGTTTCTGGAGAGCTATTAGCTACGTGCGTAGTTGTCTTCTCCTCAGGGAGCGCTGAGGGAGAAGGCGCGAAATCGGAAACCGGCCAGTCACTTATAGAAAGAGACATCCACGACGGTCCCGTAAACCAAAGTTCGTGGTGTATCAACTGCGAAGGCAAAAGCCCACGCGGCACACTGTCCGCGGGGTTTTGGCTCCCAGGAACAAAACGGAAAGTTTCCTTAGGAAAAAGAGACTGAATTTGTGCAATTCGATTTGCGATAAATGTACTAAATCTATGTGGGGACGAGTGCACCCAACATAGCGCTACTTCCGAGTCGAAAAAAGCGTATATGTCCGATATAGGGAATCGCTTAGACATAAGGTCATAAACAACGCCTAAAAGCTTCGACATCAAAAGGATCGCGCAAAGCTCTAGGCGAGCGAGTGTTATGGTTTTGATAGGTGCAACCTTTGATTTTGAGCACAATAAACGTATAGTGTGCTGATTATCATTAATAACATATGCGTATATTACGCAACCGTACGCTTTTTCAGAAGCGTCCGAGAAAGCTACAAGATAAAATTTAGAATTATCATGAATGCCTAGATGGCGCGGATATCTCAAAGTAGATATTAAAGGAAGTTCCTTTATAAAAGTAAGCCATAAATTTAAAATAAACTGCGGCGGCTGATCATCCCAATCTAGTTTAAGAAGCCAAAGTTCTTTAATTAATAATTTAGAATAAAGTATAACGGGGCCAACGAGACCTAGAACGTCATACAAGCGAGCAGTAGCTGATAGGATGGCGCGCTTCGTACCTTTGGTGTCCGGTGGTGTTACTGTAAATTTAAAACAGTCGGAAGAAGGCAGCCACTGTAAACCGAGAAGTTTTATAGTGGTGTCGTCGTCGAAAGAGACAGACTCCTGCTGGCGATGTGATGCAGGAATGGCACACAGCAACTCAGGAGAGTTGCTGGTCCACTTAACCAATTCAAATCCACCAGATTTGAACAGCTGGAGCAACTGTGATGCTGTCTCTACTGCTCTGCCTAGCGACAGAGCAGAGGAAGCTAAGTCGTCCATGTAGACGTCTCTTTCTAAGACTTCAGCAGCCAAAGGGAAGTTTTCTCGCTCATCATTAGCAAGTTGCCGTAATGTTCGAATAGCGAGAAATGGAGAACTACGGAGACCAAAGGTAACGCGATTAAATTGATAAGTTTCGATGGGATCATCTGTTGAAAATCTATATAAAAACCGTTGATAATTACGGTGCGCGGGATGTACTTCTATACATAAGTACATTTGCCGAACGTCGGCGAAAAAGGCTACTTTAAAAATACGTACATTAGTAAGTATATTAAATATATCGTTCTGTAAATTGCACCCGGTGTGCAAAACGTCATTAAGTGAAAGCCCGGAGTCGGTTCTAGCACTGGCGTCCAGAACGATGCGAAGTTTAGTAGTATCCTTGTCATCACGTATGACAGGATGATGCGGCAGGTAGAAGCCCTGCGACGAAGTATCGTCATTAACTAAAGAAATGATATTTTTATTTAAATAATCGGCAACAACATTATTATAATTTGTACGTAGGTCGGGTGATCTTAAAAACTTATTTTCGAGTGATAAAAAACGTCTATGAGCATTAAGAAAAGAATTACCAAGTTGGTCTAAATTATGTTTAAATGGCAAACTAACAGAGTAGGTACCGTCAGCCTTGCGAGTAGTGGTAGCCACATAATTATCCTCACAAGCTTGTTCATCAGGCGATAAAAAAGTCTTAGAAGGCACCTCTTCTAATTTCCAAAATTTTTCTAATATTTCATAGACCGGTTCGCGGGAAAATGCACAAAAGGAATGTGTGGAAAGATAATTATAAGTTGGGATATTGCATTGCATTGCATTGCATGGGACCTGCAGACTTTGACTGTAGCTATATAGAAAATACCGACTTACACTATCGAAACTTAATTTTGAAATCTAGTAAACATCATCTACTTTTGCTGTTGACTGTACGCGAGAAAGGTATTGGAGGGGATGGGTAAAGGAAGCTAGTATAGCGCCAAACTACTTGTATGGGTAAGGCTCCACTGGCAAGTAGCTATGGAACGCTTCCTTAGGTTATAAAATAAAGCCTAAGGGGTGGATCACTTATTGTGCTGTAGTTTAACTAATTATTTTTACTAGATGAAATATGATATATGAGTGGACTGTATTTTTTAAGAGGTTTGGTTCAGCTCGGATCCACAACTAAGGTTATTAAGCCTCGTTCAGTAAAACCTGAGATTAATTAGAAAACACAAAAAAAAAAACATCATGGGCAAGGCACTTGTACCAAGATTTAAGGGAAGGTTATTTGGGAAAAAACACTCACTGTTGCTGCAGATGAGATTCAGTTCACCACTCTTCACAATTACCACAATCACAAGCAGGCCTGCTGTATTTAGTGTATCGATATATCCAATTATAAGAATAAAGTGTTTTTGGAAGAAGATTGAGCCGATTGATTGATTGAAGAGCCTGATTTACTAAGATTTTTAAAACACTGTCGCGTAGGCGAGGTCAGCCATTGCAATCTGTTGCACTCGGAGCGACCGACGGGCCGAGACGTTATTTTGTCAGGAGAGGGTAGGAAGAACCTCATACAAGTGCGTAGTATCAAAATATAATTAAAAATGACGGTATGCTAAGTAATTTATGAACGAGACTCAATACTACTTTTATCAAATATGAAAAATATTACGAAAGTGAAAAATGCATGTTGTGCGACTATTTATTTATGTACTACTATTTTACTATTTTGCGCGGCAAATTTAAAAGTCACCAACTGGCGCAACCACAGTGTATTGTATACAATTTGACAGGTGAACAACTTTAAAACTAAGCGGGACAGAGACGAAGAAGCGGGAAGAGCTGAGACAAACCACCATTTCCAAAGCTGATGTAATATCAAAATCAGTGATCGTGGAAAGGTGCCTCAGTAGTTGAGGATTCCGGGTGATGCGCTTCCACCTTCAGCTTATCATCACTTTAAATCTGGTGAGATGAAGACTATATACATACCCGTAAGAAATATAAAAAAAATGAAAAAAACTCAGCCTGTATTACTCATATTATTGTGACAATGCCACTTGCATACTACTACTACTAATATAAATACGACTAATTGACATCGGCTCCACTTTTGTCTCTATAATGTTGGTTGTCACGAGATATTTTGTAGCAGTTACATTAGGTAGTACGAGTAATAGGTTTAGGTACTTACAATAATAGGACCCCGTGTGGTGCCGGGGATAAAGAATTGCACCACCCCATCTCTTCCCGTGGGTGTCGTAAAAGCCGACTAAGGGACCATTGCAGAGGATGGGCAGCAGCATCTCTCTGAGATAACCCTCAACCTACTGCGATCGCCAACCCGCCTGCCAAGCGTGGCGATTATGGCAAATACCCCTCATAACCTTGGGGGAGGCCTTTGTCCAGCAGTGGACGTCTTTTGGCTAAGATGGTGATGATGATGATGATGAATAATAGGACACATAGACACACTAGATTCATACTAGGTCGAGAAGCTCAATGGCGCAGGGATTAACGCGCTCGGTCTGAGGTTAAACATATTTCGCAAATACCGGTTATCTGATACCATTTTATCATCTCGAGCTCCTCCGTGCACGGTAACGTTGTTATGGGGTTTGAACTGCCACTTTTAGCGTTCAACCAGGAAACCTATATGGTAAAAGCTAAAATCTTAAAAATATTATCGTCACTCCCAAACTCATACATAACTTACTTTGGGACCGCCGCCCGGCGCCGACGCCGATAATAAAAAGTCTTGTGCAAACAAATATTGTGACGGGGACGGACGGACAAAAGGATTCCAATACCACCAACTAATTTTTTTTGTGTTAAAACATACAACATTTCGGGTGTGCGAGGCGCCTCCACTGAATCAACCTGGAGGAAGAGTGAAAGGATGGGGTTGCACAAAAGATCCCGATGGGTCGAAGTGTTATTGCGAGAGGGAAACCTCGGCAGGCCCCACTAAGATAAGATAAGATACTGTCCCACAGCTGGGCAAAGGCATCATTGAAATCATGGTTTAATCATTAGGTGCGCTTGCTAAATGCGGGTTGGTAAAAACCTGAAACACTTTTTCCGACCGACGAATCGAACCTAGAACCTTCGGGTATCGGGCCGAGCGCTCTGCCACTCGATCACCGAGGCGTTATATTAATAAATCTTAGGAAAAGCCGGTTTTGCTGAAAAAAGACGTCTTATTTTTTTTTATTTTTTATTAAGGACTTCCAACTAAACTTGTATTCAATACATTAAATAAGAAAAAAAGGGAGCCACAGCATGTACCATAAAGATAATAAAAGCTAATAAAGCTAATAACCTAATATATGTACGAAAAAATGTGTGTAAAAAAAATAAAATAAAAATAATATAAAAATAATAATAATGATTGATTTTAATTGTTTTAATTACATTTAAAACCACTGTAAAAACTCAGTCGCTTATATTAATAAACAAAGTGTTAGCTAGGAGTAGTCACTCCGTGTTTTGTTCCCGTTATGTAAATTTCATTTCATGTTAGAGTAAAAGAGATGAAACACGGAGTAACTACTCCAAGATACTTTGTTTATTATTAAGCCCCAAGAGATTAGTCCAAGATGTATGTAATTTGTCTTATTCTGTTTTATTATATTACGAAATGAAATGAAATGAAATATATTTAATTTGCGCTTGAGAAAGGTACATTTTTGGTCTTAATCTAGTTTTCTTCTCTTTCTCAGCTGAACATGTAGCATGCAAATAATAATACGCCCGCTCGCGACTTCGTCCGCTTCAGTCAACAGCCGTATCCCTTCAGATAAACTCTGTCCTAACAATTAGGTACAATCACAACAATAATAAATAAGCTAAATCGGTCGAGCCTTTCTCAAATATTAAGTATATTATTACATAAACGTATAATACATAATTCCCTGTAATTCCCTGTGTGGTGCCGGGGATTGCACCACCCCATCTCTTCCCGTAGGTGTCGTAAAAGGCGACTAAGGGACCATTCCAGAGGATGGGCAGCAGCATCTCTCTGAGGTTACCTTCAACCTACTGCGATCGCCAACCCGCCTGCCAAGCGTGGCGATTATGGCAAATACCCCCCATGATTATGCACACCAGCAAAAACCGGCCCTTCCGGTCCGGTCCCCGGCGGCCCCGCTCGCCCTAGCTACGTTAGCGGCCAAGGCAGCGACGGGGCAGGGGGTGCTAAGAATCTCCGGCAGAGATCTGGCTACCGCCAACAAAGAACTCTGGCCCTGGCAACATTTAACACGCGCACATTGCGGACTGATGAGAAGATTTACGAACTGGAGGAAGAATTGAGCAAGATACGGTGGGGCATAGTTGGATTATCTGAAGTCCGAAGAGAGGGGGAGGACTCGATAATCCTCAATTGCTCTATTTCCGGGAGGGCGAACAACTGTCTCAAGGTGGTGTCGGGTTCATCGTCCACAAGTCCCTCGTAAACAACGTTGTCGAGACCGGGAGTGTGTCGCCTAGGGTACCTTATACTCAGAATAACCAAACGGTATTCGTTGAAGGTCATACAGGTTTATGCTCCTACTACGACACACCCTGACGATGAGGTGGAAGCTACGTATGAGGACATCTCTAGAGCCATATAAGCCTCCAAAACTCATTACACCGTTGTCATGGGAGATTTTAACGCAAAACTGGGCAAACGAAGAGGCGATGAGATGAGAGTGGGACGATTTGGGGTTGGTAATCGGAACTCCCGGGGCCAACTGCTGGCGGACTTTCTTGAGAGGGAGGGCCTCTTTATGATGAACTCCTTTTTCAGGAAGGCTGAAAACCGCAAGTGGACCTGGATGAGTCCCGATGGTGCAACAAAATACGAGATTGACTTTATCATGTCGACGAGGAAGCAAATATTCAATGATGTCACTGTGATCAATGCGTTTAAAACTGGCAGCGATCACCGGTTGGTACGGGTTGGTAGAGGAACATTGAATATCAACGTAAAGCTGGAAAGACGTCGATTGGTAAGGTCTACGCTCCGTCCTGCACCCATCCAAATCCAAAACCCCGAAAGCTTTCAGCTCGAATTGCAGAATCGCTTCGAGTGCCTAAATGCAATCATTGAAATTGTCGCAATCGAAAATGTGGACGAATACAGCAACAGCCCCCTGACTATAAGCTCTTATAGCAGTATTATTGCAGTTGTGGAAAAGAGACGCGAGTATATTCGCCGCTACACGCGTCTCGTTTTCACAACTGCAATAATACTGCTATAAGAGTTCGTGGTTACCCCCCAGGTTTGTAGAAACTGTCCAAACGGTTGGGTCCAAGTTCTTTAAAACCCACCGTGCAAAAGGAACCAAAAAGTTCTCAGACCATGAGCGGCGCGCAATGGTTCTGCTTTCCTCTCAGGTGATGCGTCTCAGTTTCGGCGGCTAAATAGGCAGATCTCGAAGTCTATAACTCGCGACACGCGCCAATTTAATACTAACCGTATTAAAGAGGTCATTGAGCGGAACAAAGGCTCTAAAGTGTTCGCAAGAGATCTGGGTATTGGGCAGTGCCAATTGACGATGCTGAAAACCGATGACGGCAGAACTGTCACGACCAGGTCCGATGTTATGGGAAAGGTCGAGAAGTTCTATTGACAGCTTTACACATCCACACGGCCACCTGTACAAAGCTTAGCTAAAGACCCTAGAGCTAAGTTAACCCGGCAATGGTGCCGTAGTCGGTATAGACCGAAGACATCCCGGACATCAGCCTATACGAGATTAGTATGGCTCTCAAACAGCTCAAAAACGGTATATGTATTCATGTGATATATTATCTTATAGTTTAATTTTATTGAGAATTTGAATTTGTATTTTAATAATTATGGCTAGAGAAAATTTATTAAAAGTTAATTTTTATTATAATTTTTTTTATGATTAACTTAATTTTTCTATTAATTATATTATATTTAACTTTTAGAGTTATAAATTTATTTATATTGTTGCAAATAAACAGGCATTTATTTTTGTTAGAAATAAAACTTTGATTTATATTATGGACGAATCGATTATCGAGATTCAATTTTGTTTGGTGGCATAATGGCCCCATCACTAGTTGTTCTTTTTTTATTCTCTTGTCTCTGGAAAGCAAATATGGCTGGATGATAGGTTATCGTGTGTTGATAATTAAATAGTTTTGTGTAGTAATAAGGGCATTTGGAGCCGTATTATTCTACTTAAGTGGATTGTGCAAATTGTGTGTGTGTGTGTGCGTCGTAAACTAATTGTTTCGGGAAAACAATTAGCCGGGATGTCGGCCACACCGCTGCTGAATTAACAGGTATTTTTCATTGGGAAGGTGCACTTTGGGGTAGTTTGGGTGTGTTTAGGGACCCTAGAAGACCCGGAGCCGGATTCGGGCCCCATCGGATCATATGGATCCCGTTCAGGACGGCGGGAGCGGCATGGAACTGTAAGTGGACTTTGTTAATTTTAAGGTAATTTTAATGTGTAATTTTAATGTGTAATTTTGATCAATAGCATAGTGTGTGTTGTGGGTTTCCGCAACATATATTTTATTTATTTTTTGAGGGAAGATTAATTCTTACTTTGTAGTATTCACTTTTAATAACTTGTTAATAAGATAGACGATAGGGAAAGGTTTGTGTAAATACGAAAATACTTACGATTTTTATTGTTGCTAAGCATGTTTTTTATATATTTTTATCTCTTGTAGTCACATTTTTAGGTCCAGTTGTTTCCTTTTATCTTTCTATCAAAATTATTACATGTTGTCTTCATTTTCTTACAATACTTCTTTAGATATTATAAAATTACTTCCATTCAATGAAAATTTATAAACAAAGCCTTGACAATCATGTCAAAAGTTTTGATGGCAAAGACAATATTTTCTTTTAAAAGAGCAATGTAAACTTTTTATGTAATTCTAAATTTGTATAAATTTAAATTAAATTGTGTTCTACGGTAAGGGTATATAAGCGTGCTGTCCTGCGGTCAAAGGCAGTCTAATTACGAGTTCTGACCAAGAAGAACCTAACTATAGAACCTCTGGCTGTCTATAGAACCTTCTGGCTGTCTGCGGAACCTCTACCTGGCCTAACCTCTACCTGGCCTGACCTCTACCGGTTTGACCTCTACCGGTTTGACCTCTACCGGTCTGACCTCTGCCGGTCTGACCTCTACCGGTTTGACCTCTACCGGTTTGACCTCTACCGGTTTGACCTCTACCGGTCTGACTTCTACCAGTCTGACCTCTGCCGGTCTGACCTCTGCTGCTGAAACAGTCTGACCCCGAGATCCTGTGAAGTGCTGCAAGATCCTGTGAGGTACTGCTGAGCCAGTCTGACCCCCAGATCCTGTGAAGTGCTGCAAGATCCTGTGCGGTGCTGCTGAGTCAGTCTGACCCCGAGATCCTGTGAAGTGTTGCTGAGCCAGTCCTTCGCTACATACTGCTGAGGAAGCGCCATCTGGCGCTGATAGATTCCTCATCATAACCATCATCGGCCTATATTAGTCCACTGCTGGACATAGGCCTCCCATATTAACTGTTAGATTTTTGTATATAAATTGTTTTGTATAGATTTTGTAAATATTTTGTTATTATTAAACTTCATTTATTTTCTCTCTTTCAATTAAAAAAGTTGCTACATAACAGTTTGGCGCCCAACGTAACTATTAGCTCTGTTCTCTAAATTCTAAAAAATACACTTGCACGTTCTTTTACTTTTGGCTTAGATTCTCGACACTTTTCATTTTTCTACATATTAGTCTGCTCACTTTGAAATCATTTATGATATTTATATCTAGTTATTTATTTGTCATGATTAGATTATTATCTCTTTATACTCTTTAACTTTCGTTTTAACTTTCTCTCTTTAATCCTAACTCTTTTTCAGTTTAAGTACTTTACTCTATACAAGTACTTTTATATTATTGAACTCCAATTTTATTAAAATGTCTCGTTTAATTTGTTTCAGTCTGCTTAATAAAGCAGAATTAGAATATGAGGTCAAGGTTAGACTGGAGGAACCAGCTGATAAGCTCCCTCAATTAAAGAAGCAGGTTCTTTTACTTACTCAATCCTTATCGAGTGATGAGATTATTGATTCTCCTTTGCCAATTGATGAGGATCTTCATGGAATTGAAACTACATTATCTTATACTGATTTAAGGTTAACGTCACTAGAGTCAGGTAATAATAAAATTTTAACTAAAATAGAGACGTACTTAAATCATCTATACTATCGATTAGAGAGAATCGATTTAGATTTACATCCTGATAAAAAAGAAGTATTTGATATTCTCAAAAATAAATTTCTTGATTTAGATAAACGGATTGAGCCATTTACTTTTCTTAATGCAGAGCAAAATGTTTCCACGCCCACTCCACCCCTGCCTCAAATTTCAACTTCACCTCTTCCACCCCTGCCTCAAATTTCAACTTCACCTCTTCCTCAAATCTCCCAATCTATAGGTTTCAATCCTGGGATTCTTGAAAATTTAGTACTGCCCACTACCTCTAATGATTTAAAAAAAATTAATTATGATGGTAAATCTTGTCCTAAAGCTTTTTTACAAAAAATAGAAGAATTTCGTATTTCGCGAAATATTTCAAAAGAGAAACTTTTGAATAAAGCTTTCGAAATTTTTACTGATAATGCTTTACATTGGTTTCGGTTTCAAAAAGAATTAAATTGTAATTTAACTTGGGACGAAATTACTAATCTTTTAATTAGAGATTTCGGTGAGCATGACTATGACTATAAACTATTAAATGCAATTAGGAATCGAACTCAAGGTGATAATGAATCTATTATAATTTATATCTCAAATATGTTTGGTATGTTCTCGCGTCTAAACAAAAAAATTTCTGAGTCAGAGAAACTCGAAATTTTACTTAGGAACATTAGACCTTGTTATTCAATGTTTGTAGCTTTAAAAGATGTTGATTCCGTTGCTTCTTTAATCGATACCTGTCAAAGTTATGAAAAAATTCTTGATAAAGATAAAAACTTTAAGGAACCTAATAATGAAAATAATTCTTTCAGTTCAGAATTTAATTATAAATCAACTTCCCCTTCCACTTCTACTACAAAAAATTTCTTTAATAAAAATAACTTTCAGTCTCAGAAACATTTTAACTTTAATAAAAATACTCAGTTTCAATCAAAACAAGCTATAAATACAATTAATAAGTCTGTATCTTCTAATTCTAATACTTATTGTTTACGTTGTCGTACTAATGGTCATTCTCTAAATGAATGCTCTCAACCTAGATTTTTAATATGTTTTAAATGTGGTTTAAAAGATGTTAAATCTCCTGATTGCCCTAACTGCAATGTAGGTAAATCTGTAACTAATTCAAAAAAACTAAATTATGACTTGGATAATAAATTTAATCAAAAAGATTGGAATGATTGGTTATTAACTTTAAAAAACTTTTTCCTTTGTTATAGAACTTCTTCTGTTCTCTATGAGAATGAAAAAGATTTTAACCGTCCTTTTATTAATGTATTAATTAATAATGTTCCTTTATCAGGACTTTTAGATAGTGGCAGTTCTTTAACTATTTTGGGAAAAAATTCACATCTTGAAATTTTGAAATTAGGTTTCTTATTATCCAAGTCTAAGCCGATTGTTGTATCTACTGCTAATAATCATAAAATTAAATCTTTAGGTTACTTTGATCTTCCTTTTACTTTTAATGGTCAAACTCATTTAATAAGAGCTTTTGTTTTCCCAGAAATAACTCCCTCATTAATTCTTGGGGTAGATTTTTGGAAAAAGTTTAACTTGGTACCTAATTTATTTTCTACAATATTTAATACTAATTGTCTTGTAACTTCAGATGTAAAAAAAATTTTGCCTTATGATAATCTTTCCAAATCTCAGAAGGATATCGCTGATGATATCATTAATCGTTTTAAAAGTATTTCCTTTGAAGAAAAAGGTGAGTTAGGTCGAACTAACTTAATTTGTCATAAAATCGATACCGGTGATAATCTTCCTATTAAACAACGTCCTTATAGACTTTCTCCTATAAAACAACTTGCGTTAATTAATGAGGTTGATAAGATGCTTGAATGGAAAGTTATTGAAAAATGTGAGAGTCCTTGGTTATCTCCCGTTTTAATAACCCCTAAAAAAAATGGTGAATGGCGATTCTGCGTTGATAGCAGAAAACTAAACTCAATCACTCGCAAAGATGCTTATAGTCTTCCTTTAATTAATGAAATACTGGACCATTTAAAAGATGCTAAATATCTCTCTAGTATCGATATTGCTAAAGCTTTTTGGGAAATACCTTTAAATCCTGCTGATAGAGATAAAACTTCATTTTACGTACCGGGTAGAGGCATGTATAGATTTGTGGTTATGCCCTTTGGATTAACTAATTCTCCAGCTACTCAGCAACGTCTTATGGATATGTTGTTTACTCCTGAATTTGATAATAAGGTCTTTTGTTATTTGGATGACATCGTGATTATTAGTGAAACATTCGAGGAACATATATCACTTCTAATCAAAGTATTTGATAAACTATCTTTTGCTGGTTTAACTATTAATTTTGAAAAAAGTGTATTCTTTAAAAACGAACTAAAATATTTAGGTTATGTGGTCAATGAAAACGGTCTTTGTGCAGATCCGAAGAAAATTGATGCTATTTTAGATTACCCTATACCATCTTCTCGTAAAGAAGTTCGTAGATTTTTAGGAACATGTAGCTGGTTCCGTCGATTTATTCCTTGTTTTAGCACTATTGCTGCTCCGCTTAATAAACTAACTAGTAATGGTAAAAATGCTGCTAAATTTGTTTGGAATTCGGAAGCTAATCAAGCTTTTGTTAAACTAAAGGAAGCTTTAGTATCTACACCAGTACTTTCTTGTCCCGATTTTAATCTTCCATTTTCAGTACACACTGATGCTTCAAATTTTGGTATAGGAGCTATGCTTACTCAAGTACAGGAAAATAAAGAAGTTGTCATAGCTTATATGAGTAAATCTCTTAATAAAAATGAACAAAATTATTCTACTACAGAAAGAGAAACTCTCGCTGTTATCACTGCTCTTGAACATTGGCGTTGCTACTTAGACAATGGTAGACAATTTATCATTTTCACGGATCATGCTGCTTTAAAGTGGTTTCTAAATCTTTCCAATCCTTCTGGCAGACTTGCTCGATGGACGGTACGTCTATCTTCTTTTAACTTCATTCTAAAACATAAAAAAGGTAAAGAAAATGTAGTACCTGATTTGTTATCTCGTTCTAAAAATTTATCGGATAATCTAATTAACTTAAACGTTTCAGTTTTAACGGTGGAAGAACAGTACAATAAAGTTTTACAAGGCTGTCAAAACAATCCTGATAGTTTTCCAAACTATACTATTAAAGATAATAAACTTTATCGTCTTACACGTTCCCTTCATACTTTGAATGATGATTTTGTATGGAAAGAAGTTCCTCTACCTGTTGATAGGGAAAATTTGATTAAGAGTAATCATGGTTTACCTGGTGAACCTCACCTTGGAATTTTCAAAACTTATAAAAAACTTTCTCTTTTATATTATTGGTCAGGAATGTTCAAAGACATTGCTCAATTTATTAATAAATGTGAATCTTGTCTTGCTTATAAACATCCTAATCATTCACCTTATGGTCCCATGGGTAAACCTAAAGTTTGCTCAAGACCCTTTCAATGTATTTCTCTTGATTTAATGGGTCCTTTTCCCATGACAAGAAAACGCAATCAACACATCTTAGTTGTGAATTGTTGTTTTTCAAAATTTACTTTAATCTTTCCTCTTAAACGTGCTATCGCCAAAGATATTAATGAGTGCTTAGAAAATTTAGTATTTCTCGTACATGGAATACCTCAAACAATTATTATGGACAATGGTCCTCAATTTCAATCCAGAGAATTTAAAAAACTTTTAGATAACTATAAAATACCTTTTATTTTTTATTCACCTCATTATTGCCCGCAAGTCAATCCCACTGAAAGGTATAACAGAACTATTGTTACAGCTTTAGCGTCTCTTGTAGCTGACGATCATAGATCTTGGGATATTTTTCTTCCAAAAATCCAATATGCCATGAACAGTACCGTTAATGCAGTAACGGGTTATTCCCCAGCATTTCTAGTTTTTGGAAGGGAAACTATCAGCTGTGGTTCTGTTTATACTCCTACGAATAACCTTGACGATTTCACCTTCTTACCTCGTGATATATACGCTAATAATATAGGATTACTTGCAACAATTTTTGACAAAGTACAATTAGTTTTATTTGACTCTCATTCTAAAAATAGTCTTCGATATAATTTACGCCATACTATTAAAGAATTTAATGTTGATGATTATGTTTGGCGTAAGAACTATGTGCTCAGTAATGCTGGTTCTTACTTCAGTGCCAAATTAGCTCCTAAATTCATTCGGTGTAAAGTGATACAGAAACTCTCCCCATTAGTTTATATTCTTGAGGATGCGAATGGTACTCGTGCAAAATGGCACATTAAAGATATTAAAACTTAGAGTTTATTTTAATTTCTATCTTGATTTTAGGTAATGTATATATATATATTTTGTTTTCATCTTCATTCTCTAGTTACTTTTTGGCTTTCTCATTCCTTATCATTTTCATGCTTATCATTACGTCTTCACTTTATACTTTACTTACTTTGCACCAGGCTCTACCCCTGCGTTGCGATGCGCTACTCCCTGTAAGTACTTTGCACCAGGCCCTACCCCTGCGTTGCGTACTTACTTGGGATAGCATCTTTTCTTCATTTGAGCGGTTGACAACTCGTGAAATAAGCCCTTGTCATACATACATTTTAATACTTACATTTTCATTTGTATATATTTTCTTTCTTCATTTGTTACATCATTTTATTTCTAATGAGCGGCTGACTACTCATTAAATAAGCCTACAGTCATATCATTCATCATCACTGGGATTTCAGCGTGAGCGGATAACAACTCCTAAAAAAAGCCAATGTTATGAAGCATAGCTAGGTACTCTCCTTAGAGTAGGAGCCATTGATTGTGAGCCCTACCCTTAAGTTTGATAGATATTTGTATGAAAGGTTTATTGTAATATGTTAGATTTTGTATGGTAGGATTGGTATGATAGAGTTGGAAGTAACCTATTAACCTTCAAAATTTTCACTTAGTGTTAAAATTTTCTGGGGTTGTGGGGGAAATGTAGTATTCACTTTTAATAACTTGTTAATAAGATAGACGATAGGGAAAGGTTTGTGTAAATACGAAAATACTTACGATTTTTATTGTTGCTAAGCATGTTTTTTATATATTTTTATCTCTTGTAGTCACATTTTTAGGTCCAGTTGTTTCCTTTTATCTTTCTATCAAAATTATTACATGTTGTCTTCATTTTCTTACAATACTTCTTTAGATATTATAAAATTACTTCCATTCAATGAAAATTTATAAACAAAGCCTTGACAATCATGTCAAAAGTTTTGATGGCAAAGACAATATTTTCTTTTAAAAGTGCAATGTAAACTTTTTATGTAATTCTAAATTTGTATAAATTTAAATTAAATTGTGTTCTACGGTAAGGGTATATAAGCGTGCTGTCCTGCGGTCAAAGGCAGTCTAATTACGAGTTCTGACCAAGAAGAACCTAACTATAGAACCTCTGGCTGTCTATAGAACCTTCTGGCTGTCTGCGGAACCTCTACCTGGCCTAACCTCTACCTGGCCTAACCTCTACCTGGCCTGACCTCTACCGGTTTGACCTCTACCGGTTTGACCTCTACCGGTCTGACCTCTGCCGGTCTGACCTCTACCGGTTTGACCTCTACCGGTTTGACCTCTACCGGTTTGACCTCTACCGGTCTGACTTCTACCAGTCTGACCTCTGCCGGTCTGACCTCTGCTGCTGAAACAGTCTGACCCCGAGATCCTGTGAAGTGCTGCAAGATCCTGTGAGGTACTGCTGAGCCAGTCTGACCCCCAGATCCTGTGAAGTGCTGCAAGATCCTGTGCGGTGCTGCTGAGTCAGTCTGACCCCGAGATCCTGTGAAGTGTTGCTGAGCCAGTCCTTCGCTACATACTGCTGAGGAAGCGCCATCTGGCGCTGATAGATTCCTCATCATAACCATCATCGGCCTATATTAGTCCACTGCTGGACATAGGCCTCCCATATTAACTGTTAGATTTTTGTATATAAATTGTTTTGTATAGATTTTGTAAATATTTTGTTATTATTAAACTTCATTTATTTTCTCTCTTTCAATTAAAAAAGTTGCTACATAACAACTTTAATATTAATTATTGGTTGAGGGTATCAACCAGAACGTATTCAAGCAGGAATATATTTATTATTTTACACTTTATTTGCTTCTTTACCTTTATTATTAGGTATTTTTTTATATTTTTAATGAATTAAATTATATTTTAATTTATTTTTTATTTATTTTTTAATTTTGATTTATATTTATTGTATTTTTCAATAATTATAGCTTTTTTAGAAAAAATACCAATGTGCAGGGCACCAAGTGCTGACGGAATTACGGCCGAGCTTCTGAAAGCAGGCGGAAGACCGGTCTCGTAGCTCTTCAGAAGCTATTTAATTCCGTCGTACTAGGGGGCAGAACGCCAGAGACGTAGCACGAAGGTATGGTGGTACTGTTCTTCAAAAAGGGCGACAAAACTCTGCTAAAGAACTACAGGCCCATCTCACTTCTAAGCCACGTCTACAAGCTGTTTTCGAGAGTCATAACGACGATTCGTTATGGAATCAAAATCAAATCTGCGTGCGAGACGCACAGATCTCGCACGCAGATTTGATGACTTCCAGCCTATCGAACAAGCCGGTTTCCGAAAAGGCTTCAGCACCAATCACCATAGACCACACGCTGCGGCAGGTATACAGAAGACTGAAAAGTATAACCAGCCTCTTTGCTTAGCGTTTGTGGGCTATGAAAAAGCCTTCGATTCGATTGAAACATGGGCCGTGCTACAGTCTCTCCAGCGGTGCCAAATTGACTATCGGTACATCGAAGTGTTGAAGTGTTTGTATGAAAGCGCCACTATGTCAGTCCGTCTTCAGGACCAGAGCTCGAAACCTATCCAGTTGCAGCGAGGAGTGAGACAGGGAGATGTGATTTCTCCGAAACTGTCCACTGCTGCACTAGAAGATGTTTTCAAGCTTCTGGACTGGAAAGGACTCGGCATCAACGTCAACGGCGTATACATCAGTCACCTTCGGTTTGCTGACGATATAGTGGTCATAGCTGACCCTGGAAGACCTCGGTGCAATGCTCGGTGACCTCAACAGAGTCTCTCAACAAGTGGGTCTTAAAATGAACATGGAGAAGACGAAAGTTATGGAAATACTAAAGATCACGTAACCCTAAAGATCACGTCGGGGTCACCAATGTAAAGTGCTGGTGTACTTGAGTATGAGAGAACACGGGTAATCACAACAAATATTGATTTCATACTGTTTTATTATAACATAATAAATAATGTGCATCATCATGTTTAGGTAACCATAATTGGGATCAGGCCGTACAACCTATCGCTACACCACCAAGTCTTGCAAAAGAGCTTACATCAGAGCGGATGCCCAGCGCGTTGCACGAGTCGGCCAAGAATTACTGACGCATCCTACGGGCAGCCGTAGCTACTGGCGTCTGGCCAAAGCCGTGCAATCGAACTTCTGCCAACCCTCGCTGCCACCATTGATATCCTGACGGAACTTTAGCTCACAAGCCGCAGGAGAAAGTCGATCTCCTGGCCAAACTCTTTGCGGCTAACTCCCGAGTCGATGACTGCAATGCATAGCCACCTACAATTTCTCACTGTGGCCACACAATTCCCGATTTTAAAATCAGGCAGTGTGACGTCCGTGTGGAGCTGCAGTCAATCGATGTCCGGAAAGCTAATGGTCCTGATGGCATCCCTCCAATAGTCCTAAAAATGTGTGCAGCGGAGTTGTCCCCCGTGTTAACGCGCCTTTACCGTCTCTCGCTCTCTTCAGGTTGTGTGCCGGAATCTTGGAGAGAGGCTAATGTGCAACCAGTTCCCAAAAAAGGAGATCGGTCAGATCCATCGAATTACCGCCCCATCCGTACCCCCAGCCGTAACTTCAGTTTTGTGCAAAGTAATGGAGCGCTTTTTAAATAAACAACTTGTCCACTACCAAGAAGAACAATCCATAATAATCACGATCGCCAATACGGGTTTCGACCGAAACGGTCAACAGCTGATCTTCTAGCGTACGTTGCACATCTTTGGGGTGAGGCTATTGACAAGCGTGGTGAGTCGGTGGCTGTTAGCCTTGACATAGCCAAGGCCTTTGATCGGGTCTGGCACGAAGCTCTTCTCTCCAAGCTCCCGGCATACGGTCTGCCTGCTCAGTCTGAATCCGAGTACGAGTCCGAGTCCGTGACCGAGTCCGAGTCCGAGTCCAAGTCCGAGTTCGAGTTTGAATCCGAGTCCAAGTCCAAGTTCAAGTTAAAGTTCAACCACTTTAAAGTTTTTAGAGGACGTTTTTTGTCATATTATAAAAACGGCTTATTCTATCTTCTTGAAATTTGGATATATTATGTTGCTTTGTGTATGAGCTTTTACAATTTGTAGCAGACCTGATGTACTTTTAATTTTAATTTCGATGCACTACTACCCCATTTTTCTATGAGATACAGTAAATGTGATATAACTAAGGAATTATATATTGTCATTCAATACTTAACACCTCGAAAATATAGCAAGGAACCTGTAAATCCATCCACTACACCACAGTGGCAGTTAAAGTACGAAGAACCCTTAAGTTAAGCCATTTCCTTATCGATTCTAGGAAAGTGTAGGTGGCCATCGTAATCTATAATCGATATAACCGCCATTGGAATATTAAGCGAAGAAGTATATAATCAGATTTTGGCTGTAGCAAAGGGTGGCAATCAGATCTTTTGTTGGTGTTTAGGATTAAGTTTTGTACCGATCCGAAATAGCTTGGGGACACGTTTGAGGTTAAACCCCTTGAGGTTGTTTCGGTGGATGGAAACCCCTTGAGGAACCCTTTTCTGTTTGACGACCTCCGTAGTCGAGTGGCTCGCACGCTGGTTTCTGATCCTCGATCTGATCCGAATACCTTGGGGAATCTAGTAGGGCACGGGGGCACGCACTAGTGATGCCGGTCCCTCAAGAAAACCTCAGGCGGCATTTTCAGCGTCACCGGACTTTAAGGGGGCGGCGAGAAACTTAAAGGGTTCCTCAAGCCGTGTTGATCGAAACACCCGTCAGGGGTTTTTTTAGAGGGATTGCCATCACCCACTAGTGCGTGTTTCCGTTTCCTATTAGATTCTCCGAGGGGTTCGGATAGGATCAGAAACTCAACTTGATGGACATCGACAAAGATAAAGACAAGGATAAAAAATTATTTATTGTAAAAAATTAAGTTAAAAAAAATTAAACTGATTATTAATAATTAAGATTATTTAATTAAGTGTAAAAAATTAAACTGGTAAATTATGTTTTTGCAGACTTAAATATTTTATTTAGTTATTTTTATTTTTTTGTGTTTTTTTACATGTTGTGATTGTCCTTTACATTTTGTGTTTTTATTTGTGATGGAAAGTGTCCTTTTATGATAGGGCATTTTCAACTTGTAAGGGAGAAAAGAGCTGGACACTTGCTGAGTTTCTTGCCGGTTCTTCTCAGTACAAGATCTCCCGCCCAGAGTAGATAGACTTACGAACCGATGGCATAAAATAACGTTCATAAGAGCTATTTGTATCCTAAACTGAATAAATGATTTTGAATTTTGATTTTTTTTTGAGGATCAGAAACTTGACTTGATGGATATCGATAAAGTTATATATAGACAAGGATAGGAATACCTATAGGTATAGACACCATCATAGTCCACTGCTGGACATATACATACTTGTACTTAGACATAGACTATTCAAAGATAAGCATGGACATGGACATGGACAAGCCAAGGACAATTATTATACCTACCTAGCGATAATCTTTATATATCTTCTGTGCGTGTGTATGTTATTGAAATCATTCTAAACGGCTGGACTGATTTGGATACAATTTTCTGTGTGTGTTCAAGTGGATTCGAGAATGTTTTAGATTTACAATTGGACCCGGTAGGTGGCGCTGCTATATGAGTCCCTCATGGGATACGGGTGTTCTTAAGTGGACGAATGATTTGTTTGTTTTGTTGTCATGGAAACTGTCAACGTTTTGTTTGTTTTGTTATCATTGAAACTGTCAAAGCGGTACGAAGTCCGCCGGTCAGCTAGTAGACGCATAATTTCGAGTAAGTATTAGTTTGGCTACCAAAGCTTCAAACTTTCACTTCATAAATAATGATTTAGCTCTGAGTATCTGATGATCTGATGATCTATCTCTACCGCCTCTGTGGTCTAGTAGTTAAGACCACCGGTTTAGACCCAGAGGTCCAGGGATCGATTCCCAGCGGGGGATATGTTTGTGTACTCAGTTTGGTTGGTGGTAGGGCTTGTTTGTCCGCCTGGCTAGCTACCACCATCTTATCTAAATATATTTGTAGCATTGTTGTGTTCCGGCAGCTAGAGATAAGATAGCCAGTGCCTTAGTAATTGAGGATCCCGGGTGAAGTGCGCTTCCACCATTTGCCTTATCATCACTTAACATCAGGTGATACACTATGATACTAGATATGAAGGCACTTTGTTTACCCGTAAGATATAAAAAGTTAATCATGCATCTCGCATCATAGGCTTTTATGCATAAAAATAGGTAATTTCGCCGGTCAGTCATTAAATGCCACGCATTTATCTTGAAATCTTGACGCATTGGATCGAAAACTGCACTCGCATAGTGTATAGAAGAACAGTATTAAGCTTCGATGTAGTTTTTTGGATTTCAATGACGGCGAACTTCTTTAAACATAAATAATCCTATTAATATTATAAACGCGAAAGTTTGTTTGGATGTTTGTTACTCTTTCACGTAAAAACTACTGAATGGATTTGGATGAAATTCGGCATACAGATAGTTTATATCCGAGAATAACGCATAGGACACTTTTTATCCCGATATTCTCACGGAAACGGGAACCACGCGGGTGAAACCGCGAGCGGCCACTAGTAAATAATAAATAAACTTTCCTACGCTCACACCAATTATCTAGCCCAAGAGAAGCTTCGTTATGAAACTCGTTAAATGGTTACTAGACAACGGATAAACATACTTAAAATACTTAAATACATACTTATTATACATAGAAAACACTCAGACCCGAGACAATTTAGAAAAACAATATTTCCTAAATTGACCCGACCGGGAATCGAACCCGGGACCTCAGAGATGGCGACTCCATGAAAATGTACAAACCACTCGACCAAAGAGGTCGTCGATAGAAGAGTAATAGCTGACCCGTTGCCTAATTGATAATCGCCGTTCAAATAAAAAGAAAATAACACATTGATACCAGAAGTATCAATTAACGTAAGGGACAAACCACGATTTTACAGGAGAGCCAAAAATTTTTTTTTTTTTTCGATATCTGTTTGTAACTTTTTAGCGTTTTAACCGATTTTATTGACGCTCAGGACAATGTTTCTTAATTTTATCTTCTCTTTCTTATCATTGTTGTTAAGTTTTATAAAACTCAGTAGTTTTAAAGATAGCATGTCCCTTACATTAAAAATAAATGTTAACATGCTTATCTTACGTTACTAAAATTTAAGGTGTAAATAAATAATAAATGATGAAAAATAATGTAAGCGGCTAGAAGCTTTAGAAAAATATACGTTACTTTACTGTAAAGGATAATTTTAGTTGTGAAATTTAGTGTAAGTGAATAATAATCAAATATTTTTTGCGAAAATCGTTCTAGATTGCCTGAAAATGGTTAATGTAAGGGGCATTTTTTGAACGATAGAGCAATTCTAAGTACTTATACCAATCGATAGAGCGGAAAATTCTGAATCCTAATTTATAAAAAAACTTATTTTTGCCAAAATGTTCCTTACGTTAATTGATACTTCTGGTATCGACATATTGTTTTTGACAGACTTCATATACGTATTACATGTTGACTGTGGCATTGATTTGAACTGCAATAAGTTGCAAGCGTGCTCGTTGGCATTTTTTATCTTGCACTGATCTTCGTGTTTGGTGCAAACGAAAAACTTATCACTTTTCGTGCGAGAGATGGCGTTTATGGATTAATATTTTTGACGTTAAGACGTTAGTAATAAAACCAAAACAATCCTAACCTAATACATATTATCACGGCATAGTATAAATAAAACAAAGTCGCTTCCCGCTGTCCCTATGTATGTATGTATGTATGTATGTATGTATGTATGTATATATGTATGTATGTATGTATGTATGTATGTATGTATGTATGTATGTATGTATGTATGTATGTATGTATGCTTAGATCTTTAAAACTACGCAACGGATTTTGATGCGGTTTTTTTAATAGATAGAGTAATTCAAGAGGAAGGTTTATATGTATAAATACATGCTTAATATAGTAAAGAAAAACTGATAATTATAGAGGTTTCACATTTTTTTGCGCTTACATTGCAAACGCTGGCTGAACCCTACGAGATAGATCAAAATAATTTACTACTGTATTGTACAGCTTAAAAAGGTCTACAAAAAAGTCCGCGATGGTATATATCTATCTTTTAGGGATAACCCACAATAATCATTTTTTATCCTTTACTTTTTGCGAGAAATATTGGCTTATTTACGAAGCGATTTTAAGCAATACAGCATTAATCCTTATTCAATTAAGTACCTTAAATACATTGTGCATTTAATATAGATCCATATGGCCATTTACAGCATTAAATTTAAATGAATATTTTCGAAGATATTACAGATTTAAAATGCAGGGACATAGCGGTTGCGTGTCAGCATTGCACCCGTGCGAAGCCGGGGCGGGTCGCTAGTTAATTCGTAAGTGTATTCGTTAGTTTGTTACGCGTTTGTGTTACTTTCACGCGTAAAGTATTTAATTTTAACCGATCATCATGAACTTTTGTACACATAATATTCTCAGGAGTACACCTATAATAATCAAAGACATATTTGAGTTTGTCTGTTTTTTTGATAAGCTTTCACGCGTAAACTATTGAGTGGTAGAGCCACGCTGCGTTGCAGCACGAAATGGGCCGGCTCGCCCGGCGTAACACCACCCTTTCACAGAATATCGGCGTGAAACAACGGCACTCGTTGCTGTTGTGTTTCGTCCGGTGAGTGAAAGTACCGGAGGCCCATCTCTCACCCCTCCCCCCTCCCAATTCCTACTCCCTCCTCAAGATCCAACTCCTTCTTCAAGGTTGGCAACGCATCTGCGATAACTTTGGTTTTGCGGGTGTCCATGGGCGGCGGTGATTACTTTCCATCAGGTGACCCGTCTGCTCGTTTGCCTCCTTTTACCATGAAAAAAAAAAACTAGTTGACGATTGATTTGTTTTGTTGCCATAGAAACTTTCAGAGCGGTACAAAGCACGCCGGGCCAGCTAGCAGTATATAAAACGAATCGCAACATTTTGTTAATAAAATTTGCCTCTAATGATTTTTTTACGATAACGACAGTAAAAGCAAAGGTCAATGAACAAAATTGTCTCTGTTTGGCTCCCAGAATTTAGCCAGGAGTTTTTTTTTATTTTTATTTTTATTCATAGCTCGGCAAATGACTCCACTCCACCTAAAGTTACGGCTACGGAGTCCAAACGCAAGGACAACTGGTGCAGCGTGAAAACAACGCAGCATCAGTCACCCTCATCCTGCCGGCCCACATGGTGCCTCTTCACGCCTCGTTTGAAGGACCCCATGTCATAGGAAGGAGGATTGCTATCCATCAGATGACCTAGCTCAGTCATGAAAAATTAGACTGACTAAGTAAATGAAACTTCCGTGGTAGCTCATCACCATCACCATCACCATCAACTCATTTAAATCCCACTGCTGGGGCGCGAGCCTTGCCTATGGACGGAAGAACCACGGGGAGAAAGGGCCATAAACCTAAAAGAGCCCGGCTGCCTCAGTCTGGCTGCGGCAGCCAGACATGTTAAGCAGCCAGTTCAGAGTAGCCACAACTGGCCAGTCGTGATAATATTGTCGAGCGGAATGGACGTAGAAGACTTCCCCATACTCGTCAGAAGTCATGTCCCATAAGGCTTTTCTTATTTCTACTTCTCTTATATTTTTTTTAGTATCGAAGCTCATTGCAAAACTTGTATTTGAACAAAACACGTCTGGCCGCTAGGACAAGTGCGTGGTTACTAGTGGCAGCCTCATACATTCGCCTTGTCGCGCGGCCTCCCACTCTGGCTGCGGGCAGCCAGTAGCTGCGTGCGTTTTAAAGTGGTCCTGTTTTAAAAGATATTTCATGTTGAATCTTATTATGAGCGTGAACTTTTCATATTTTAAAGCATTGGACGCATGTAATAACTCATTTGTCATACAGCGATGCCACAAAATAAGCATACTGTAGAAGGTATACTTAAATAATAATAAATACTTAAATAATACTAAATACTTAAATACTATATATAGTAAACTAGTTGTCGCCCACGACTTCGTTCGCGAACACTACACTATCCCACAGGAACCTGTTACCGAGATAAAAAGTATCCTATAACTTAGTCTGGAACATGGTCTGTCTATGTGCAAGGTTTCATCCGAATCCGTTCAGCCATTTTCACGTGATGCGCGGTCAAATAAGACAAACAGATTATCAAACAAACAGACAAAAATTCTAAAATCTGTTGGAACGTGTTCTGTTATCTATTCCAAGTATCCCCAGCCAACTTTTTTTCGAATATTTTCCATGTACAGACTTTCGACCCTCTTTAGCTTTATTATAATGCATAGATACCGCGCACGAGCAACGCACACATGCGTTGAAAACTTGCTTTCGTCATCCGTTTTATCCATATCCTTTTATTTTCTTTTTTTTCCTCGCTTGCACACAAAAGAGCTAAATAAAACCTAAATTTTTAAAGGCAAGGAGCCATTGCAAAGATGTTTCCGATGCGAGAAACGAAAGCACAGTAAGGTGGATGCCTTGTTTACAATAAGTGTGGACGGAAACATCAACGGCGGTTGTAAACCAGCCTCCCGCCAAGGTGACCTGACGGGAAGGCTTGCTTACAACAGTCTGGTACACGCTTTAAGATTAGCACAGGAACACAGAACAGTTCGGAAGAGCTCGGAACTGTTCGGAACAGTTCGCAACAGTTCGAGCGTAGCCGTTGCGAGATTCCGTGGCCGTGGGAGGTTGTCTATGTGTGCGTTACCTTCTGGGGTCGTGTTATTTTGTGGCGACGCGGAGGTGCAAATTGCTTTTAATGTTTTGAATGAAAACCTTTGTGGTGGGACTAAACTTTTTTCTTTTTACGAAAAACGTGGTGTTTTGTTTTGTTTTTTTTATTTATGTACTCGAGTGTTGGATGAAGTGCTTTAAAAAATATACAATGCATCATGAAAAGTGACTATAAGGTGTTTATTACCTACAAAACTACATATTAGAAAGTTTTGTTAAAAAAACTCATACCTACTAGGGACTGTTTAACTTTCAAATATCGGTCGACAATCGTTATAAGCTTTGCGAGAGTTTATTCTTAAGAGAAATAAAATTGTATGTTAATCTTTGAAACTTTGAATCTTCGAAACTAACGTTTTCTTTGTATTTACTCGTATTATTTTTTAATAAAAATAATAACAAAAAAGCATTTCTTTTCTCTCACATAGGAATCTTTAGGTTTTGTGTATATAACCACATGAGTATAGAAAAATATACTTTTCTTTTTTTCGTCATTAAGTATAACTTATTTAATATACATAACAACCCACTATATACGAGTAGTATAACTTATTTAATATATATAACAACCCACTATTAAAACCCTAATGGGTTAACTTACTCATGTGACATAACTATTTATGCTTCAGTATTATGAGGGATTTTGATATTTTGTTTATAAACATTATCTTGGATCATATTTGAGCCTTTCATGTTCTTAACGAACGCAATTTGAACTTTAAAGAAACATTTAAATTAAATCGTTAAAAATATTCACTCTCCACCTTTCTCATGACCCGTTATTATAACTGCGCAAACCAAATGTACTACCTATAAGTAACACAATTATTAATTCGTCCAGTAACTTCAACTACCAGTTTTGTTAATCCGTACTGACACACTGACAGATCTGCGAACCGATTGCTGCTGACTGTTGATTGTCGAGAATTTCTCGCGTCAACCCGCTTCATAGTGAAGCATGAGGAACAGATAGGGTGCATACATACAACAGGCGACACACTGAAAAAATACACCAACTTTCGTCGAATAGTAAGAGCGTTTACGCCGCACACTAGCGCCACTAATAAAAAAAAAACATATCTAGTAAAATCAAATTATGCTCAACAAACTATTTGAATGAAATAACGGCAATTTTTAACTATAACGCCATATTTAACTAAACCATAACATGTCAAGGTGACGTAAAAATGCTAAATTACTTCATTCAGATAGTTTGTTGAGCATAATTTGATTTTCTATCTCTAATAACTAGATTTTTTTTTTCATTGGCGGCGCTAGTGTGCGGCGTAAACGCTCTTAAGACTGTAAATAACTAACGAATCTGAAATGTTCACATAGGTAAATTCATGTCTTCATCTTGAATTTTACTAGCTCAAATACACGATTGTATAATGTTGACTCGATCATAATTTATTTTCGAAAATACCACAAAAAAAATCACTATTGTTGAAATTACAACAAACTTACTTAATTTATATGTTTGGAAACCACTCAA
Source organism: Eudonia lacustrata (assembly GCA_947562085.1). NCBI lineage: Eukaryota > Metazoa > Arthropoda > Insecta > Lepidoptera > Crambidae > Eudonia > Eudonia lacustrata. Next base: position 7,449,565 of record OX387336.1, on the reverse strand, counting down.
ATATATTGATAACATCAATATTCCTAATTTAGTAGCTGCATATTTTGATAACTAAAACTTTTTTAATTATTTTTTAGGTTAACTGTTAATTTGCGGTGTATATTGTCGCAGGCGCTACGTATTATCGACCTTATACCAGCGTCAGTAAGGATCAGCCTTTTTGAATGTTCACAAATCGAGGTGTCGTCTTATAAGCTTCATACAAACGTGTTTTTTTTTGAAAGAGTGATTGCCGATTGCCTCAAACGGCATTTTCAGTTTCACCGGGCTTTTTGGTAAAAAAAAAAATATGTTTATTTACGTTTACAATTTTGGTTTACAAAAATAGGTGTTGACTTCTCTCTGTTGGGTACAAAAGCACCTGTGTCAGAGGAAGCTACTCTTCCTTAACTTCGTTATCGTAACTAGTTACCACTAGAACATATTAGTGTAGGAAATTACATTTATTATTAATTTGTACATAGTTTGAATCAAAAAACAAGAAGAAAAACTAACAGATAATTTTGAAAATGGTAAAATATTTTTATTTTTTTCATTTTTTCAACATCTCTGTTTTTCCTTAAAGCATAGAAAGTTTCATCAAAATCGTCTTATTGGTTTGAAAGTAATAAAGCTTTAAATGGTGTATGTTATACCGAAATATGTGCAGTTTTTGTATTAAAATTTTGACGCGCCATATTTTTCAAAAGTAACAAGTATGGAAAAGCCTTTACAATAAAAATGAAGGTTTTAAATCTTTTTAATACTTACTTTTACGCCTGTCATTGCTCACCGTTGCTGTTAATGATGGAATGAGAGGGTTTCCTTGTACAATAATGTGCACACGCAATAAATAAAAATTGATTTGTCATGGTATTTTGTTGAATTTAAAATATGTGCACCAGAACGGGATATGTAGAAATATTTAAAGGAAATTTTATATTTTAAAAATATGTCTCGCTGCTCATTTTTGTGTCTCCACTGCTAGCACCGCAGGGAGAACTGGCCATAACCCACCACGCAGGCCCAGTGCGGTGCGGTGGTTGTTAACGACTGCTAATGCAGACGGGACCGACGGCTTTACGTGCCTTCAGAAGCATTGAGATGATACACTTTTGCTCACCCATCCTATAACCGGCTTTTGCAAAAGTTACTTAGCTTGACCCTTTCAGGCCTGATGGAATGTATATGTCCCGTACCACGTAAGACCGATGGGAATATACATCCCGTCACACTTTGATTCAAGACTGAAGCTTAGTTTTTACTTAGCAATTGGGACCCATCGTCCCAAACGGTTCTGAGGTGTAAAATTAATTACCTACTATCCCATTATCACTCTAAAATTAAATTTAATCCATAGTTACTTAAATTTTACAGATAATTTGAAAAATTAGTTTCAGTCCTGACACTGCACCCCCACGCCGAACCGAAAGGGTTAAGCAATCAATGAAAAGGGTGACCAAACTCTTTAAAAAATCATGTGAACGGGAAAACTTCTTATTATTGGTAGGTTCCTACTTAGATTTAATAACATACTTTTACATAATTAGGACTGCCAATTGACGATATCAGCTTTTACTTTGGTCACCCATCCGGAAACAGGGCATTGCAAAAGTTGCTTAACAATCAAGATCATAACCGAAACGCGCAAGCCACTGCGCTATTGAGCTCTAATCAGAACTACTTACTTATTTAAATGTCCCAAATTAAGTAGGTACTATAATTTTATTATGTCTTGAAACATTATCATAACAGTTTTTTTGCTACAGTTGACTCAAGCGATTGTGCTAGAAAGAGAGGGCACGTGCGACAGAGAAGGCAGATCGCGAGGTGCACCATGGAAGGTGTAAAGATGAAACATGAAAGTGACGCGCGTTTTAGTGTTGGGAACGCAACGTGAGAGTTATCGAGTCGATAGTATTCTAGGTAGATCTATTTGTACATATTTGTAGAATGTAGATGTAGGGACAAATATATTTTTTATAAAACTGTAGTAAGTTACTACATACATTTGTTTTTGTCTGTAAGTACAAGTAATATATTTTTTATCTTATTAATTCAATACGTAATAACGTATATTGCTCTTTTTTCCTTTGAAATAAGGTCATTAAGAATGCTAATATTTAATTTTACATCGTTTAAATACATATGTAATTTATAGTGTCAAAATAAACCATTACCAAAAAATAGCACGAAAAGTCATGCCTAACCAGTCAAGAAAATGTTTCTGTGCAAAGATTGGTGGCTGTATTCACTACAAAAACAAAACATTAAGTATTTTTTTTATCTTATCTTAACAATAAATGAAAACAAATAACTTTAATAACATAAAAAGATTCTAATTCCTTCTAACGGATTACCTCACGATTGCCTCATACGAGCATTAACAATTTAATCTGACAAAGATTAACTTAAGTCGATACTCAAAAATAAAACTAAATGATATTACAATAGTGCACTTGCTCTTTTCTTAACAAAACACTTATACAAAAAATAATTTAAATGTGAAATAAAAGTGAAAAAGTTTGCGACGTTTATCGACATACCGAGTATACCGCTCGGCGCATCACTAAAGGTCACGGCCAAAACGGCCCGCTCGAAACCCGTTCCTGGGAACACTTCGGCGTCTAAATAATAATAACCGACACTCGGCGAAAAATAATCCTCGTTCTTGTATAAAGGAGTGCGCTGGTGAGACGTGGTATAATAACGCTGGCGCATTCTTGGTTAGATATATTTTTTAACTAAAAAAAATTGTAAAAATATCTGAAAGTAAGTAATAAAATCTCAAAAAAAATTGTAAAAAAAAGTTGTAACCAAAAAAATTTTAAAATCGCGGTTAAAAAACTGCCTCTGTGGTCTAGTAGTTAGACCATCGTTTTCAAACCTAAAAGGTCTCGGGTTCGATTCTCAGCGGGAGTCACTAAAAATAATGCGCTCTCGTATAAAGGAGTGCGTTAGCGAGACGTGGTATGAATCTAAAACAGACTTTTTTTTTGGAAAAAAAAATAAAAAAATTAGCACTTAAAAATATTGAAAAGCCGCGCTTAAAAACCGTCTTTGTAGTATAGTGGTTGGACCACCGCTATCAGACCAAGCAGTCCTGAGTTCGAACTCGGACCAAGAGGTCTTGAGTTCGATTCCCAGCAGGGTACGTAAAATAATCGTCGTACTGTCGTCGTAATGCAGTGCGCAAACGAGACCCGATCCGATCCGAACCCCTCGGAGAATGTAGTACTTACGCACTAGTGCGTGATGCCGTTCCCTCTAGAAAACCTCCGAAGATGAGTCGATTCACATGGCTTGAGGAACCCTTTAAGTTTCTCGCCGCCCCCAAACAAGCTCGGTGAAGCTGAAAATGCCGTTTGAGGCAATCAGCAAACTCTCTTAAAAAGGTATTATAACTTAGACCTTAAAGTCTCAGGTTCGATTCTCAGCAGGTCCAGTCTAATCCATTAATATCTAGAGTAGGCTTTATAGCAAAACAAAAATCTGAAACTTTGCCAAGATCTTGGGTTCTAATATTCGGGATGAGCATTATGAAAATTGTGAAAATTATAGGAAGGACATTTTCCAATTATTGACACTGTTAAGAAAGGGCGAAAGGAAAATAATGTCCTTGCCGAGCTGGGCTACTTGCCGGTTCTTCTCTGTACAAGCACATGAGTAAATATCGTACAAGTATCATACTAAACTGAATAAAACTTAAATATTTATAAAATTTATAAAATACGGTGAAAAATATTTAATCTAGCTTCAGTGCAGCAATTAGCACTTGAAAATAAAAAGCAAAAATTGAATAAAACTTTTTTAGTTTTGAATTTAGAATTGGTTACTAGCCCACTGAGGCGTTTACCTGTAAAAAGGATTGAACTAAAAAAATAAAAAATAAATAAAAACCCAGGCATCCACACAATTTTTGAAATGAGAAAGAGGTTGAATAGTTTGTGTTCTAAAAGCGTTGCTTTTATGCCAGTCACTTTTGTTCGTCATTCAAATGTTGGATCATGTTCACCTGAACCTGAGTGGAGAGTGTTTTGTGTGGTGTTATTATACCATAGAGTGGAGTGAAACTTTTTAACCGAATTAAATTACAAAGAAAATATGTATACCTCAAAAATATTACGCAAATTTTGTTGCGAAACAGTATCAGCTTTTAATTTGTAAGCCAATTGAGCCTTATTCAATGTCAACCACAAACATTCACTTTCCGGAACTGCAAAAAAAAACATGTTTTTACCGTGTCTAATATTTAAACCTACTCTAGTTATTGTTTAATTCCAAGAATAGATACCTACAAGTACCTACATTATCTGTTATATAATATAGACCGAAAATTAACAGAATGTAAAAAATATAAAAAAAATATATTGGTTTTAGATATCAACTTACGAATATTGATGTTATCAATATATTTGAGTGGTTTCCAAGCATATAAATTAAGTAATTTTGTTATAATTTCAACAATAGCGATTTTTAGTGGTGTTTTCGAAAATAATTATGATCGAGTCAAAGTTGGTGCATTTTTTCAGTGTGTCGCCTTAAAGGACCCCATGTTATAGGAAGGAATGTATAGTACGTTTAAAAAAGACTTAAATTATTTGAATTATTATTAATTTAAGTATTATTTTCTAAAGTTACGAAAACACTACACATTGAAATGAAACCTTTTTTACAGATCTACTCGCGTTTATTTTACACATTTTTTTAATTTTAATGTTTATCCTGTCGTTTCGAACTCCTTGCACCCGTGGTCACAGGGAGAATGAGGTGTTGGTTGTCTAATTTTTTTCCTTTAGTTCATGGCTTCGTGCGCATTTAGCCAGTGTCAAAGTAATTTTTCTTACAAGTAATACATATAAATAAACAAAATAACCTTCCTGTATGATGATGATGAATGCCTAAAGAAATGAAAAGTGAGAAATGATATACCCCCAACCCCTTGAGTATCTTAGTAAAGATGTGGGGCTTTACTAAGACTTCACGCGGACTTCTTAAAAGAATTTGAAAAGTGACGTTGCACTGGTTTGTTTGATTTGCCAACACTCATGCACGCTCACGAACATTTAACGTTTATTAATCCACTATTACTTCACAATAATATTCGGCATAACACCAATTTTATAAAATAAAACAAAACCGCAGACATGACTCTTCACTTTCCCGCCAAGAAGTCCTGTCTCTTACTTCATACTGTCATTTTATTTTAATCGAGTGCTTTCCGTTTTACGCAGAAAGAGCACCTATCTTTTGGTATCTTATTTTTAGATTACTAAAACTCCAGGGATATAAAGTGGGTGGTTGTGTGACGCTCAGAATAATAACTAAATTAGTTATAATTCTGAGGTGTGACGTTATGCAAAACGTCAAACATCATTTTTAATTACTTAAACGAAACAGACAGTTACTATCTCTGGGTTAGAAGATAGGCATGAGAACTAAGTTTGTATGTAAGTAAAGCAAAATTAAGGTTGGATGTATATTGTAGCGAGATTGTTGGAATAGTCGGGAATATGCAATCGTTATGTGGTTTTGCATTAATTTGTCACTTTATCTTCCCAATACTATTAGGGGAGGGGTGGTCATAGATTATATTGGTAACAGAAATGACAGTAGGTAGAAAGTTGTAAGTTTATATGCCGCGGAATTATAAAACAAATATGGAAGGTGAGAATTTAAAATGAGATAGAAAAGAAGAGTATAATATTGGACGATAAGTATTATTTTCTAAAGATTCATGATTCAAGATCACACGACACACAAGACTCGCACATTGACTCATGAACGCCCAGCGCAAACTCCAAATGTTGTGAAGGAATAAGATATCTAATAGATAATAATAATAGTCACGGCGGCGGCAGCATATTGGAGTCACGCAAGCAATGTCGCAAAATTTGAAAAACGTAAATGAATCACAAAAATATGTCAATTGTTTGAACAGAGGTATTGTCTTTTCATAGCGAATACACTATTGAAAAAAAAATTACTTACAACTCTCAGTACCTACAAAGCCAAAAAAAGACCTTGTGTAAAAAAATAAAATAAAAGAAAACACATAAATTTCAAACACTATTCATCATCTCAGCCAAAAGACGTCTACTGCTGGACAAGGATCTCCACAACGGCCGGATTTGTGCTGCTCGCATACAGCGGCTTCCCGCGATATTTACCAGAACGTCGGTCCACCTTTTTGGAGGCCTGCCCACACTGCGCTTTCCTGTACGCCGTCGCACTCGACAACTTTTCCGCCCAAACACTATTAACACAAAATAAATCGCATAGCTAACAGGTTATCACTCAATAGTGCCTCACTATTATTTTCTGTACGCTGCCTAATCTTTGGTAATCTTTCCTAGCTTGACCTATGCAAATGAGAAGACCATCTTGAATCCTAAGGACTTTATTAAATAGCTTGCCTTATGCAAATAGTACCGTTATACTCTCACAGAATTACATGTAAGCATAGTTCGGGCCACGCTACTTTTGGTGCGGCACGGCTATTATTTATGCGGTGTACTATGAATTCTAGTGGTGGTTAATAGCCCCGTTGCACTGGCGTTGTGGATTACTGTAGTTTCGCGTTCTGTAAGTTATATATTCTTTACGGCAGTAAGAGCGTTTGGCCTTAATACGCAAGTCGGGTACAATTCCTAATTCGGGGACAGTGTTTGGGAATTTTCGATGCATTGGTTCGTGAGTTTTTGATTTACACAATACCTAACCTTATTAAAAACATCAACAGCTCCTTTACGCTTTGGAAGGCACGAATAGCCCGGGTTTGTGATCGCCATCACGCATTTTGCAAGCATGGTGAATATGGTGATTAAGCCAATACAGACAGATCATTTGTAGCGATGGGCTTAATTTTAATGACGGAGGGTCTTTGCCTTAGGACTGTGTTTATCCGTTTATTACAATAAATTCTAGTGGTAAGTAGGTAACTAGTTAATAGTAGAATTGAATGGAGAATACACAGCAGTCTCCCTGTAACGACAAACGGTTTGAAACATAACAAAGTGTGAAATAACTTCAATTTAAACTCAACTAGATAGGTATTTATTGTTTTTATTACGTACAGGCAAAAATGTGGAAATTCTAATAAATAAAATAAACTTAACTAAAACTATTACTAAACTAAAATATGGCGTCAAAAAATTCCTCAGCGTCGCTGTCTTTTTACCAGATAGGTACGTCAAAAGTGCATCATTTTAAATACCTAACAAAACATTCACTTTTATACGCGATAGGCTAAAAGCGTTTTAGCATCAAACGCATCAGTTGCACCGGGCACAACCGCCATTTTGAATTTTAACAAAGGAACGTCGAAAAATAAAATGGCTGTTTTTCTTTTTTATTTTCGCACTACACGTCCGCGCCAGATAAGACGGGACACGGAAATATTATTTATTCTGTGTTAAGAGCAATACCGAATGAAATAGTATGTGTAGCCGGCTGCGCTTTGAATCGGGGCTTAACAACGTTACTAAATTAACAGTTTAAATTGTTATCGTTACGTAACGTTATTTTTATAAAGTTAAATATTTATAAAATTTACAAAATACAGTGAAAAAATTAAACGCCTACCCGACCCAGCCAGGAATCGAACCTGGGTCTTCCGCAATCCGGGCGGCTGCACTGACTGCTATGCTACCGGGAAGGCTGACGTAGACGCTGAATTTTGTCATTGCTTTTGTAATTTTAGAGTGCTAATAGCGGCACAGCGCGCCATCTATCCAACGGTCATTGCAACCGATGGCTATGCAGATTCGTCTTTGCAGATGAAATACTACACATTTGATAACACAACGCTATAGTAAATTTCACTGTATTTTGTAAATTTTATAAATATTTAATTTAGCTTCAGTGCAGCAATTAGCACTTAAAAATAAAAAGTATTTTTTTTTTAAAGTAATTATTTTTATTGCTGACATGAAACTACTTGGCCTTCGTCTCACCTGATGTTAAGTGATGATAAGACCAAAGGTGGAAGCGCACTTCACCCAGGATCCTCAACTACTGAGGCACTGGCTATCTTATCTCTAGGTGCCGGAGCACAACAATGCTACAAACATTGATGTTATAACGACATATTTAGATAAGACGGTGTGGTAGCTAGCCAGGCGGACACACAGGCCCTACCACCAATCAAACCGAGTACACAAACATGTACAGTCGGCGGCAGATCAACCTACCCAAATCTGTCAAATTTCTCCAATGAATATTGATCCTTATAACCAAAACATTAAATTCAAAATTGATTGTAGACATTTGACAGCTTTGGGTAGGTTGATCTGCCGCCAACGTACCTTAACGTACGGTCAACAGCAAAGGTAACTGATGATTGGTCAAGTTTCAAAATATGAAATCAGTATGAAAATCAAAACTTTTTAAACGCGAATATCGAAAAAACCTTTGCTGGGAATCGAACCCGGGACCTCTGGGTTTGAGACCGGTGGCCTAACCACTAGACCACAGGGGTGGTTAATCCTCACTCTGCCGGCCCACAAGGTGCATCTTCACGCCTCGTTTGAAGGACTCCATACCATAGGAAGGAGGGAAAACGTGTGCTGGTAGACTATTCCATCTTTTTAAGGTTTTCTTTTGGTTTGCTGATTGCCTCTGGGCATTTTCAGCTTCACCCGTCTTTTTTTGGGGGCGGCGAGAAACTTAAAGGGTTCCTCAAGCCATGTAAAACAAAGCACAGTCAGTGGTTTTCTAGAGGGAACAGCATCACTCACTAGTGCGTGTTAATTGGGGTGCCGAAATGGGAAGGTGCCGAAACGAAACTAAGCCAGGGATCGGGAGCTCTTTGGAGGTGCGACAAAGAAACGAAACACCTAATTTCTTTGTGCGCGTGTTGGAATGTTTAGTTTTCTTTGGGTTGTTCGCTGTACGTGTGCTTTTTTATTAAATAAAGTATGAAAGCTAATACTTAGAGTGACGCTGGTTACATTGCCTGTTCAAAATGGCTGGAAGCGTGTAAGCCTATTGTTTGGCCGTAACAAGGTGTAATAATAAGAGGCGGGCGGGCAAACTTGTCGCTTGTAATATGATTTCACCCCTTGCTGGTGCGCGTTTCCACTGAGACGATACGTCAAATCGGTTTTTGTTGTCGTACGTTTTTTTCTTCTTTGAAAGCTTTGTGCATTTAGCCAGTGTCAAAATGATAAAGATGTTTATACACTAAGGATTCCACCCAAACACCCTAAGATCAGTAAAGACTGATTATAGCGGATTTATTGAGAAAATTTTAAGTGACGTTGCGCATTTAAGATCACTAACGATTATTAAGCCACCTTTATTACACATTATTTTCCGACGAGAAAGACCTGGAAATTTAAAAAAAGACATATTTTTTACTTTCTTACCAAGAAATCCATTTATTATTTCATAATTAATTTATATTAGACTGACTATGAAAACCTTAGTTTCGGTAAAAGTAACCAGGGTGCTTACAGTACTAACTTAGTACAAGTAGGTAGGTAATTTTATTTCGTGCACGTAAAGGCACGTAAAGCTAATGGTCCCATCCTGCATTAGCAGTCGTTAAAACAACCAATCAGCACTTAGGCTCGCACCGCGTAGTGGCTAATGCCCCGTTCTACCTGTGGCGTTTCTATTTTAAAAAAACGGTTCGTGCTTCAGCAATGGGAACAGGAGCTGGTGATGATAACGCACTTAATTTTATTTAATGGATTGATTCGCTTTGCTTATCGACCACCGACCAAAAAAATAATAAAAAATATAAATATATAAAAAATCCAGGACCAATGGAAACGGTGCCATTCCGTGATTTATGTGCGCGGCGCGCAGTGTTGCCGTGTTATGAAAATATTTAATTATTCGACCGCAGTTAGGCGAGTCACCGTCACCGTCGTCGTCGGGGTTGCCAGGCATTCCGACGTCTAATTAGGGATGTGGCGAGTACACAACAGTGTTGACATTATTGTCACAAAATATGTGTGACGTCACGGAGATTGTGTGCCTAATAATTATAATGCCTAAATTGCTTTGAAACTTTAAAACGGGTCAAATTCTGAACACGTTCTTAGGAGTTATATTTTTAGAAAAAAAAAAATTGGCTGATTATGGGTTTTACAACGTAAAGTCATCATCATCATCAGCTCATACTAGTCTACTGCTGGACATGGGCCTCTCCTTGTGCACGCCACCGAGCACGATTCGCGGCTAATCTCATCCAGCTCTTGCCAGCCACCTTGCAAGATCGTCGCCCCACCTAGTCCGAGTAAAGTCCGTACAGTCTATAGATGGTAAGGAACTATTTAGCGGCCTTAAAGTAAAGTCCGTACAGTCTATAGATGGTAAGGAACTATTTAGCGGATTGGCCTAAGTCTTGCCTGATGGTAAATGGCGAAAAGGCCGAAGTACGCAGACAAAAACCAAAACGGTAAAGTAAATTTTTACTTTTTATTTTCAAGTGCTAATTGCTGCACTGAAGCTAAATTAAATATTTATAAAATTTATAAAACACAGTAAAAAAATTAAACGCCAGCCAGGAACTATTATTAAAGCTATTTACTATAGCGTTGTGTTGTCAAATTTGTGGTATTTCATCTGCAAAGATGAATCTGCATAGCCATCGGTTGCAATTAGCGTTGGATAGATGGTGCACTGTGACGCTATTAGCACTCAAAAAATTAAAAAAGCAGTGCCAAAATTCAGCGCTTACGTCAGCATTCCCGGTAGCATAGCGGTCAGTGCAGCCGCCCGGATTGCGGAAGGCCCAGGTTCGTCTTCTGGCTGGGTTTAATTTTTTCACTGTATTTTATAAAATTTATAAATATTTAAAACCAACGGTTTTGCGTGCCTTCCGATATAGTGTCGAAGTTCGACACAGTTAAGCCATCGTTCGAAACGTAAGTTTCAAAAAAATTAAACCGCCTTAACTTTTAACCGCCCTTGTGGTCTAGTGGTAAAGACCACCGGTATTTGTTGACCCAGAGGTTCCGGGTTCGATTCCCATCCATATTTGTGTACTCGGTTTAGTTGGTGGTAGGGCTTGTTTGTCCTCCTGGCTAGCTATCACCACCTTATCTAAATATGTCGCCATAACATCAATGTTTATATTAGGTCCTTACCTATGAAATTGACGTTTTGTATGAATATTTTTTATAAAAAAATATTTTTCATAGTAACGTTTTTTTAATTTTCTTAGCATCTGATGAAACCACTATAAAAATTTAAGAGCAGTGTGTTTGTTTCACTAACTAAATATAGCAGACATTAAAAAAAAAAAAACAAGTCCCTTCAAAGCTACAATGAAACAAAAAGACAATTCAGCGAGCAAACAAAGTAGTCAATTTAAAAAAAAATTGGGCGATAAAGACACAAAGTTAATAATAATTGTTATTACTGAAGCCTAAGTAACATAGTCCTAATTAAACGTGTACAATAATATTAACAACCGCTATTGACTTTTAGAACTTTAAGACCTTTTAATAAGTGAGAAAAAAACGTCAATTTATAGGTAAGGACCTAATATTATGTTGTGTTCCAGCAGCTAGTGATAAGATAGCCAGTGCCTCAGTAGTTGAGGGTTTCGGGTGAAGTGCGCTTCCCTTTCGGCCTTATTATCACTTAACATCAAGGACTCCTGGAATATAAAATTAACGTAGAATATGTCTTACATTACCTTGTTTAATTTGTGAATTACGACCGATTTTAGACCATTAAATCAACAATTGATGTTCAGTGGCTTCCGCGCTTCCCCGTCGGTATTGGTGTATGGTCCTCATTTTATTCCCGGTTGCGTTAAATTGTGGCGTGGTCGAACGGAATCAATTGGAGTGAGAAGTGGCCGGCGCGTCTGACTAATATGAATGAAAATGTGATGCGCAAGGAAAGCTGTGGAGAGGGCGTAGCTGCTATATTTTTTGTGTGCATCAAGCGTCAGCAAGAACAATAATATTGTTAATAGTTTTATACAGTTTTATTTTTCCACCTAAACAGCACTGCACTCCGAAGACGAATGACGAAGTGTTCTTAGAAATGATACGAGGGAACCGCTGCCTATTATATTAATTTGGTGACTTCATTTCTTTGTCGCACCTCCAAAAGATGGAATAGTCTACCAGCACACGTTTTCCCTCCTTCTTATAATATAGGGTCCTTCAAACGAGGCGTGAAGAGACCTTGTGGGCCGTCATCAGCAGGGTGAGGGTGACTGCGTCGTTTTCACGTTGCAGTTGTCTTCGGGTCTGGACTCAATTTCCTCTAAACATCAGGTGGAATGGAGTCATTTGTCGTGCTAATTTTAAAAAAAATGTACCACCGCTGGGAATCGAACTATATCGTAAAAGACCGGAAGTTTTGCAATTAGACTACCGAGGCGGTTGGCCAAAATAGCAATTATATTCATCATCATACACGAGCCTTCCCCATGGATGGACAGGGAGAACGGGCCATAAACCACCACGCGGGCCCAGTGCGGGTTGGTGGTTGTTAACGACTGCTAATGCAACCGGAACCAACGGTTTTACCTGCCTTCCGAAGCACGGAGGAGCTCGAGGTGATAAGTTTTTGGTTACCCATCCAATGACCGGCTTTCACGCAAGTTACTTAACTTCAGCAGTCTTAGACCGAGCGCGTTAACCACTGCGCCATCGAACTCCTCCAAGTATCCAAAGCTCCAAGTATTATCATCATTAGGCTATTGACGTTTCATTGCTGGGCTCAGCGCCTTGATTCCCGTAATGATAGGTATCGTAGCGACTTAGTCATAATCATCTTCATCATCATCTTCATCATAGGCCCATCTTAGCCTACTGCTGGACATAGGCCTCTCCTAATGAGCGCCATAGCGCCCTGTCCTCAGCTTGTCGTATCCAGCATCTGCCTGCAGCCTTTCGCAGGTCATCATCCCACCTGGCCGGAGGACGTCCTACACACGTTTACCGAGTCGAGTCTCAAGAACACGTTTACCCCAGCGGTTGTCGGTTCTTCGCCAGATATGACCGGCCCACTGCCACTTCAACTTGCTAATTGCCATAATCATCTTAATAGCTAATTTTATGTCTCCTGCACTGCTGGGGCTTCAGCCTTCCCTATGGATGGATAGAGAGAACGGGCCTTAAACCAATAGGCGGGTCCAGTGCCAGTTGCTAACAAAATAAAACTGAATCGACTCTTATAGTTCTCTTGTTCCATCACATTCTGAAATAATTCATATTATTAATTGAACTATCACCAGACCGCAGACATAATATGAGTGTACACGGACGTACAAAACCTTGTGATGTAGAAATATATGTATAGTTGTATCTTATTTCAGTTTTGTGTATAGCGTTACTAACATATGTAGTTGTATATATTCATATAATTAAGATTATACTGTAGTTTTATGTATAAAACGTGATCATTAATTACTAAATATATAAAAAAAACGAGCGAGCCTTACAGTAATCGCATATGATGTGTAACATTTGACATCTCACCTTGCTTAGTAATAAGCAATTTTAACATTATATTCTAAAAAAATGGGTCAGGTATTATTTGAAATGATTTTTCATAACAAAGAATAATTATTATGTTTAATGAAAATTGTATTTTATTTAATGATACAAAGAGTAATGCAATACCGCGCGCTCATTCGTCAAATCAAATGGCGCGCGCTTCCCCGATTGGTTGGTACCATCCGAATCCGACGACCAACTCTACCACCGTGCGCCCATTCCTCAAATCCAAATGGCGCGCGCTTGCGTGCTTCCCCGACTTCCTGTTACACACTTCCGTCCCGTTTCACGAAATCACTCCCACAAATTGCAAGAAAGCGAGAGGAAAGATGTTACACATCAAAAACCAAAGAAAGTATCCCTTTAAAAACTACTCTCATGAATCACGACTGGTATTTTTGTAATGCCACGTGAAGGGCAAGTACTCTTAATACTGTAGATAGAAAATTTTACTCAAAGAAAACATTCCTTTATTTTTAAAAAGAAAGAAAACTGCATTCAAAGATTTTTGAAAATTCGCTTGCCATACCCGGGAATTGAACCGACTAAAATCTGTAAAAATTACACCCTGTACTTTTATTGCATCGATCGTTAGGGTCAATTATAAGGATGAAATCTCTCTAACAAACTTGATAAATTCAATGAAAGGAAACCATGAAATCTGGACATATAAATTCAATGGGTCAAGTTAAAGCACTTTTACTCAAAGATCCATTTGTTTACTTAATATTAGTAATTATTAATTATCATTGACGTATTTTTTTGTTTGACAGATTTCATCCTTATATTTAACAATCGACGAAATAAAAGTACAGGGTGTAATTTTTGCAGATTTTAGTCGGTTTGATTCCCGGGTGTGGCACGCGAATTTTCGAAAATCATTGAACAAAGTTTTCTTTCTTTTCAAAAATAAAGGAATGTTTTCTTTGAGTAAAATTTTCTATCTACAGTACTATGAGTACTTTCCCTTTAGGTGGCATTACAAAATTCCACCCTATATATGTCGCAGTATGATAGTTATATCCGCATAAAGGGATATAATTATATACCATAACATAGTTATACAAAAGCGATTCTTTACTATCTTACGGTTACAATCTAGTAATATGTTTATCTGACTAAACTAATCTGGTTAAATAGTTATACATCTACCATAGAATAATATAAAACAACATATTGGTTTTTATTTTTATTACAAAATCAACTTTTTGTAACATGCCATTAGTTACAATACTTTTTGCAGTAATACGTATTAAAGTAATTAAATTAACATACTTAGGTACCTGCCCTACTCCTGTAGGTCACCTGATAGGTTAGAAGAAGCAATAAAAGTATTATCTATTACTATCTATATTAGTCACTTGCGAGCGCACGAAAGGGCAGATCAACAGAACCTCCGTCACAGCAGCCCATAAAAGTGGTCGCTGCAGCCGAAATTGGCTAGATATATTGTCCGAAAAATCACGTCAAGAATTACTCTAGTTACTTGAATCGTATATACGTCATACGGTGCTTATAGAAAGGGCAAGGGTCCAATTGGTGAACCCCGAATGCGTGGCGCTATGACATTAACATGCACAATCGCCTACAGCGAGCGATTGACCCAGAAAAAGCGCGTTTGTGGCACGCGACCCTTGGCCGATGGCGAATGAGCTGGGGTGGTAGCTGCCTTTGTTTTGAGCATAACTTGAGCGGATGAGACACGGAAACAGAACTGCGTTAGAAAAGTTTAAAAAAAATTGGGTTTTTTTTTCGAAATTTTACCGAAAATGTTTCGAAAAAATGTTGAAAAAATCTTTGAAGAGCGTGTTTGAAGTGTTCCGAATATTTTCGATGCATAGCCCCGGTTTTAGATCAGCAAGCGTGATGGATTATACCAATACCCGTTAATAGTAGCGATGACATGATTTTGATTATGAAGGCGTTTAGCCAGCAGTGGGATAGTATAAGGCAATGGCTAGAGTCCAATTGGTAGTGTAACCCCTGAAATTTAAACGTGATTTAACGGCACTGTGCATACCCTTACGATATAAATTTAAAAAAGAAAAATTCAAGAGCGCAATACTGACACGCGACCCTTGGCCGATGGCGAATGAGCTGCCTTTGTTTTGAGCTGACTATGAATTGACGAAACCGGAAGCAGAACTGCGTTAGAAAAGTTTCAAAAATGATTGAAATTTTTCGAAAATTTTATTGAAATATGAAAATGTTTCGAATGTTTCGAATGGATAGTAGGATACGGAAAAATAATTAATTGCAAGAAAAGACTTTAAAAAGATGTGCAGTTCGGTGCGTTGGTTGTTAAAGGCTGCTAATACAGACGGGACCAACTGCTTTATGTGCCTCCCGAGGCACGGACAAGCTCGTGATAAAGTTTTGGTCATCCATCTAATGACCGGCCTTTGCGAAAGTTGCTTAACCTTAACAATAGCAGACCGGGCACGTTAATCACTGCGTCATCGACCTCACTATACCCATTAGCTATTGGCTATTGCTGGATGAAAACAGAATGGATCGCAAATGTAATTGTTCCCTCCTGTGTAAAGTTACGACCATAGTGAGTTGCTCTTGGATGGGTATTAAAAGGAATTGTTTGTGGCTAAGTCAGGTGCCAAGTTTAACTGGACGTGTTTGGTTAATTTTCGTTGGGTGTAGTGAGGCTAGTGTGAATTGGTATAAAAGTAAAAAAAAAGAAAAAACAATCAAGAAGAAGAAGATTTTTATATAAACATTTTGATATCCCATACAAAAATGGAAGCTCCAGTAAAGATGGAATAGTCTACCAGCACACGTTTTCCCTCCTTCCTATGACATGGGATCCTTCAAACGAGCGTGAAGAGACCTTGTGGGCCGGCAGGGTGAGGGTGACTGATGCTGCGTTGTCTTCACGCTGCACCAGTCGTCTTCACGTCTGGACCCCATTTCCTCTTCAACATCAGGCGGAGTGGAGTAATTTGCCTTGCTAACTAAGTATCAAAGAACATAATTATTAAGTACTAACTAAGTAAAAAAGACTGAGCGCGTTAACCACTGCGCTATCGAGCTCCACATTTCCCTTCGAGTATCCTTAATACCCTCGGAGTCATTTGCCGTGCAAAGTACCTAATTGTTACGGAGTAAATACTTCTTTTAAGGTTTTATACTTTTCTTCTTTTTCTAAGTGTCATTTTATTTTAAATATTTATTTTATTATTTCTTATTAAATTATTTATTTGTACGTTTTACTTTGCCTCTTATTCCTTAATACAGTCCACATTTTTCCGATCGCCTCCTTTCGTTACAGTAATAAAAAAAATCAAATACCAATAGTCGACGCCCCCACTACACTCCACCTATAACACTAAATATGGGAAAATTTACTATTATTAGCACTACTTTTTTTTATTCAATTAACTTCGTAATTCCTTAGTTTGAATTGAACTATTTAACGCTATACCACGACTAACTGAAAAAAGGGCTTTTGTTTTAGAAAATAGGTCTTGTTACATTGTTTTTGTTACAAGGAAATATTTTTTCTTTCACCAATATTCGTAGATTTCCCTTTCAAACCACAGGGTTGGCTGGAAGATATCTCTTCTAGAGATAAACTCATATTTTGTGTTTCAATGTGTATAAATGTATATGGCTGTATGTATGTATGTATGTGTGTATTTATATGTATTTATATTTAGTACGCTTATTTCAATAACTCCTATCTATCTTATTTAATATCAATCCTGTGCATCCCTAAGTTGCCTGGAAGATATCGCTAGTGATAAGGCCGCCGTTTATACGACTCCTATAACTATTTATCTTACTTTTTAACATGTCAGTGTTTTTTATGTGTACCATAAAATTCAAAAAAAATTCAAAATTCAAAATTCAAAATCATTTATTCAGTTTAGGCTACAAATAGCTCTTATGAACGTCATTATGCCATCGGTTCGTAAGTCTACTCTGGGCGGGAGATCTTGTACTGAGAAGAACCGGCAAGAAACTCAGCAAGTGTCCAGCTCTTTTCTCCCTTACAGCGTCAAAAATATTGGAAAATGCCCTATCATAAAAGGACACTTTCCATCACAAATAAAAACACAAAATATAAAGGACAATCACACATGTTTAAAAAAACAAAAAAGAAAATATAATAATATCTACATTTGCAAAACATCAGTTACCAGTTAAAATTTTCACAATGTCATACAGCACTAGTAAAGGTCAAAAATTGTCTAAGAAAAAAAAACAAAAAAACAAAATTAAACTATAGTTAATAATAATAAAAATAATAGTATGCAAGAGCAGACCAGCCTCCACAGGCGGCACCCGTTCACGAGTATGACATATGAATCAGCCATAGCTTCACTCAACCATATCTTAGGGAATGTAACGACCCGACGCACACGCCACCACCGCAGAGACAGTAAAGAGAGCATGACACACTCAAGATACTCTAAATAAAAATCTAATGAAAAGTTTAACGTAACATAAATATTATTTGTAAAGTATTTTATTCTACTCTATTCTTAAATGTTTTTTGTTTTGTTTATATAATTTTTAAAGAAAATAGTGTTAAATAATTTCGGCGGGCTGGTTAGAACCACGATAGCTCAATTGGGAGAGCACCTGCCCCGGTGTGTCAGAAGGGTGCAGGTTCAAACCCTGCTCGTGGAAATTTTTTCAACATTTGTGTTTTTCTATTATGGTACGGGACGCAAACGCTCGTATCAAAACGTAAGAGATTTATTGTTTAGCGGTGCGTCGCCTTAACCCTTCTGACCCGGTATGTCAGAAGGGTGCAGGTTCAAATCCTGCTCGTAGAAATTTTTTCAACATTTGTGTTTTTGTAACAAAATTTGCGTTAAAAATTATACATAAACAAAACAAAAACATTTTATATTTAATTAACACTTTTTCCGAAATGTTTTCTGTTTGTATCTCAATTATCGTTATTTTACAAATACTACTCACAGATCGGAATAGTTTTGAACCTGTTTTGCTTAACAAACTTGCTGTAAAGTTACCTTTATAAATATGATAATATCTCATGTCTTACCAACAACAGTCGCAAGCTAACAAAAACTCTGTTCGCACATATTCAAACAAACCCTTCCTACCTGCGTCCACATACATTCTACCTACCCTATGCCACCAAACTTCTAAGATGGATGATGACAGACGAGCCAACTCCCTTTCACTTTACCCCGAACATTATTTCAACACTTTTCCTACCGTTATTATTATTTCTAAGTTTATTCCACAATCCATCTTTTGATGACACGTATAATTCTTTAATCTTACACCGATCTCTTTTAAAACATTCTCTAAAGCCTGATTTTGATATTTTCGATGGCACCACCGCGTGGCTTTCGCAAAGGCCGGTCATCGGATGGGTGACCAAAAATTTATCATCTCGAGCTCCTCCGTGCTTCGGAAGGCACGTAAAGACGTTGGTCCCGGCTGCATTAGCAGTCGTTAAAAACCACCAATCAGCACTAGACCGGCGTGGTGGTTTATGGCCCTTTATCCCTATCCATCCATAAGGAAGGCTCGTGCCCCAGCAGTGGGGACATAAAATGAGCTG
Source organism: Eudonia lacustrata (assembly GCA_947562085.1). NCBI lineage: Eukaryota > Metazoa > Arthropoda > Insecta > Lepidoptera > Crambidae > Eudonia > Eudonia lacustrata. The sequence continues at coordinate 7,430,557 of OX387336.1, read as the reverse complement.
GCGATGATGAAGCTTTTGTTCTTATGCCTCTATGCCCTATAATGTCACTGGATCTTTTTCACACAGGAACCATAAAATAAGAACACCTCAGACGGTAAGCTATGTACTGTAAGGAGGTTATATACAGCTCATAGTAAAAGTTAGTTTAGTTTATTTGTATGTAAGCCTCTTTAGTTTGGATGAGTATTTGAATCATCGAATATGTAATTAAAAATGTTACATAGATTAAAACTGATCTCCGAGCACCTCGGCTCTTAGCCGGGCTGTAGCTCCTGTCTACGACAATCCACGACTGTGTCAATTCGTTGCAAACCTTTCTAATTACATATTTGATGATTCAAATACTCATCCAGAAGAGGTTTACATACAAATACAATAAACTAACTTTTACTATAAAGAAGAAAGAAAGAGAGAAAAGATATTGATTGACACACAACACGCACACAAAATACAATACAAAAAAAAACATTACAAGAAAAATTAAACAAAAAGCTGTGTGTGAGGCCAACAAGGACCCTGTCTCAGCATAATACCCCCACGACACTCAAAGATGGGCCGAGTACCGTAGGAGCGCTGGTATTCTGACAGGGCCGCAGGAGGGAGATGAGTGACGACGCACCGCGACGCCGACAAACAAAATAAACAATAAATAAATAAAATTAAAATTAAAAAACGAAGTAGGTAATTAAATTACTATATTAAATATAAAAGTGAATAAATATATTTTATGCTATAAATAAATATATGAGCTGCATATAACCTCCTTACAGTACATACCGCACTGGAGCAACGAACACTTAAACCTTCTCACGAACCGATCCTCTAGAGAATACACTAAACATGCACACTAGTTTAGGCCCAAGACACCGCACTCGTAGAACAAGGGTACGACGAGCCGGTTCACACGCGCTCTATACCTACAGACATGTACTTGGGCACTTCTCTCCACCACGGCCCGGTCAACCCGAGCCGAGGTCCGTGCCTTTAGAGACGCCCTCGGGTTGTTCCGCTCCCCGATCCGATCCGAACCCTTCGGAGAATCTAGTAGGGCACGGGGACACGCACATTTAAGTGAGTGATGCCGTTCCCTCTAGAAAACCTCCGAAGGTGATTCGTTTCACACGGCTTGAGGAACCCTTTAAGTTTCTCGTCGCCCCCAAAAAAGCCCGGTGAAGCTGAAAACGCCGTAGTATGTCAGTAAACTCTCAAAAAAAAAAGTTAGTGAGAGGTTGATTATGTGTGCGTTTTTGGAGAGAGCTTGCTGATTGCCTCAGACGGAGTTTTCAGCTTCACCGGGTTTTAGGTGTGCGGCGTAAGAGTCGGTCCCAAAACACTTCCCTGCGGGACTCCATAGGTAATGGGTAGAGTCATGACAATAACAGGTTCACTGTCCAAAACTTATAACAATGGTTAGCGCATTTGTATCAAACTTCATCATCATCATCATCTCAGCCAAAAGACGTCCACTGCTGGACAAAAGCCTCCCCCAAGGATATGAGGGGTATTTGCCGTAATCGCCACGCTTGGCAGGCGGGTTGGTGATCGCAGTAGGTTGAGGGTAACCTCAGAGAGATACTGCTGCCCATCCTCTGAAATGGTCCCTTAATCGGCTTTTACGACACCCACGGGAAGAGATGGGGTAGTGCAATTCTTTATCCCCGGCACCACACAGGGTGTATCGAACTTACCTTCTACAATCTCTTTAATCGATGGCTGGAACATAGTAATGCAATATAATGGTACTTGGAGGCAGATATAGGTATAACGGTGGTCGCCATAATTAAAAACACAATCACCAGCTCATTATCCCCACTGCTGGGGCACGAGCCTTCCCTATGGAAACAAACACCACAGCCGTAAACCATAACGCGGGCCCAGTGCGGATTGGTGGTTGTTAACGACTGCTAATGCAGCCGGGACCAACGGCTTTACCTGCCTTTCGAAGCACGGAGTAAATCGAGATTACATTTTTGGTCACCCATCCGATGACCGAAGTGCGCAAGTTGGTTAACTTCAGCAATCGCAGACCGTATAGTAAACCACTGCGTTATAGAGGTCCATTGATAGAAAAAAAAGACAAATGTATTACAATAAAATTTAAAAAGCAATCCACAGCAATTGACTATTAAAATATGACATATACCGCCTTATACTAGAATGTCTTTAGAAACTGTTTTTTTTAATGTAAACATTTATTATTTAAATCCTTATTAACTGCGATGGCTGTCCAATAACTTACTTTTTAGGAGCTTGAATCACAAAAAATGTTTAAAGGATCTTTTGGTTTCATCTTTTATGGTTCACCAGTTTTGATCGAAGCTCGATGGCCTTTTTAACGCGTCACTACGATTGCTGGAGTTAAGCAACTTTCGCAAAGGCCCGTCATAAGTTGGGTGACCGAACATCAACTCAATTTACTGCGTGCTTCAGAAGGCACGTTTAAAGCTGTTGGTCCCGGCTGCATTAGCAGTCGTTAACAACCACCAATCCGCACTGGGCTCTCCATAGAGAAGGCTCGTGCCCCAGCAGTGGAGATACATAATGAACTGGTGATGATGAAATGATGATATCTCTTTAGATGCAAGAAATGGTAACGATGCATGTAAACATATTTTTTTTCAAAATAACTATATTGCCAGCTTTTTTAAATATTTTTATTTATTTATTAGGCACACAAAACAAATAGAAATTAAAAAATAACAAAAAGGCATGATACATTGTATAAGAGCTAAATTCCTATCTAAAACATGTGTACACAACACGAATAAGCGTCCATGTTAAAGTTTACCCAATCTAAAACTATATCCAATTAAAAATTAATTATATACTTACATAGAATGGTGAATAATAAAAATATAACAAATTGAAAACTTATTCTTGGTTGACATAGAAGTTTTCTTAATAATTTCCCGGACATTTTTTTTAAAATTCATGTCAAATTGTATAATTTTAATCAAAAAAAATCTCGTTTAAAACTTTATAACTATTAATTAATAGAGTAAAAATAGAGATAAGATAGACTTACGAACCGATGGCATAAAATGACGTTCATTAGAGCTATTTGTAGCCTAAACTGAATAAATGATTTTGAATTTGAATTTGATAGCAAGTGCCTCAGTAGTTGAGTATTCCGGGTAAAGTGCGTTTCCACCTTCGGCTTTATCGTCACCTAATATCAGGTGACAAGAATGCCAAGTGCTTAACCAGAAATCTTGTCTGTAACTAATCTTAATTAGTCTATAAACAGTCTACTGGATGTGATCAGCATAAAACCAGTCGTTGTGGAGATCCTTGGGGGAATCCTTTGTCCAGCAGTGGACGTCTTTTGACTAAGATGATGATGATGATCGCACTGTTGGGCACAAGAGTTCCCACGTGAAAGATATTACTTTCCCACATTACTGTTTACGAAATACGAAACGGTACAAAACTAAACCAGCCATAATAATTTATGAGTAAATATATTTTTAAAGAGAATATTTTTTTGTAAGTCACAAATACATGCAAATTTTAGATTTACGAGACAAAATCTCTTTTTATTACATTATTGTCGTATTATGTTTTATGTATTCCGATAATGGAAATTGTAGAGTTGTGAAACCGTTAAATATAATTAATTCTAATGTGCGCGCCTTGTAGGAATATAATAAATAAAGATAAGATTAATCAAAATCTATAAGTAGTTTTGGCTCAATATTTAGGTTGTCGTTTTAAAATGAGGCGCCATTTTGAAAATGACTGTAGATAGTAGGCGGGTTCGTTAGTGTATTCGTCATGAGTGATTAACAGCAATCGTAAAAATTAAGCTATCATTCGCGTGGTTAGCACCCGAATGCCTAAAATATTATATAATTCTAATTTGACAAAAGTGTTTAAAAAATTCAAGAGCTTTGAACACGATCCCATGACAGCAGGGTCAGGTGCACCCCCAACATGCTATCATGGTGTGCTTTAAGACCAATGTAGCTGTCACGTCAGTTAGAGATAAGATAGCCAGTTCCTCAATAGTTCCCGGTGAAGTGCACTTCCATCTTCGACCTTATAACCACGAGATGAAGGCCAAGCGCTTCCCAGTAAGGAATAGAAAAAAAAATAGTTATATTAAGTTTTATTTCTAATTAAAATAAATCTACGTTTAATCATCTTCCTATATAATTTTTTTAATTTAATCGATGTTCTTTCGACTTCTACGCTTCTACATCAAAACATGTCAATACTAGAAAAACATAATCAATACGTATTATTGAAATGTATTGAAATAATGATTTGGTGGTTTGTTACCACATGGCAAAATTTACAACACCACTGTCACGTCAGATGGGCCGGGCTAGGCTTTTAATTCTGTATATTTTGTAAGAATCGGTTTTGTTCAAAAGCTTTTCCAAATAAAATCAAAATATTTATTTAGTTTTCATGAAAATAAAAAATAAAATAAAGAAGCGAAACCAAAAAGGACCCCACTTACCACATCTTGCAGCATTAACATCACCTGCAACGCATGAGCGTTGCAGGTGATGTTAATGCAGAATATGAATTCTGCAGAGCCCTATTGTTTCAGTGTGTGTGGACCAGCAGAAGCAGAAGCGGCAAGAAGCGCCTTGGTTTTATATGAATACTTATGTTTCTTTCAGAAATTACTGTGTTCCGGCAGTTAGAGATAAGATAGCCTGTGCCTATCATCACTTAACTTATTGTAATGTCAATGGGGGGTTACTCTCTCAGTGTATTTTTGATGGTCTCGTTCAGTGATCCGGCCAACAAATTACTTCTTACAAAATCTTTTTACCCACTTAATTCGACATTTTGTTTTAGTTCTGTTTTTGTATTGTTATAATTTTATTTAGTCTAGTTTAAATGCATGTTACGTCACGTAGTAAATCAATTGCTTCTAATAATAACAAATCTCATTTATATGATTTTTGTGGAGATCCTTGGGGGAGGCCTTTGCTCAGCAGTGGTCATCTTTTGGATAAGTTATTGATGATGATGATAAATTCTGTATTCGAAAATTACTTTAAACATGAGGTGAGGTTAAGAGGAAATACTAAGGTCGACTGAATGGAAAAATATCAACGTTTCGTAGTCCCCTGATTTCTCCTCTTATACTGGACCGATTTATTTACCTTTTTCATTAAAAATTAAAGAAAGGCTTTGGCTATGTCCCTATGTTTTGCTGTTTTCTTATATAATCTCGTCAAATTTGGGATTCACAGCGAAAAATCTGGCCAATTTTTAAAGTTTTTATAGGTTTATATCCTTTTTAATAATTAATTTATAACATATAAATAAACATAGGGACACAGCCAAAGCCTTTCTTTAATTTTTGATAAAAAAAGTAATTAAATCGGTCCAGTTTTGGAGGAGGAATCAGGGAGCTACGAAACGTTGATTTTGTCTACTTTTTATACATATTTTTCAATTCAGTCGACCTTAGTGTTTCCTCTTAAGGCCAAGTGCTTACACACAAGTGACAAAAATCTATATAAATAAAAATGCATCACTGAAATGTATGTAAATTTTAAAATAAAAAAAATAAAAGAAAAAAATATAATTTTTACTTTACTAAAAACACAAAATGTTCCACGATTTGTGTTTTGTTGTCATAGAAACTGTCCAAGTGGTACGAAGTCCGCCAGGTCAGCTAGTGAATAAATAAAGAGTTTAGTGGCACACGGTAATAAACCTCTTCATTAATCAGCCACCGTAAAAACTCAATCAAAGCTACAGCCTCACAGCATGAGCTCCTCCCAAATTAACTCGTACGACAAAACCTATACGCATAATAATATAACTCTGTTAAATTGACGACATTATACTAAATCATCACACAATTAACATAAATATTAGATAATGATTGTTAATATATTTAACAGTATTAATGCTAATGCTACTATACAGTTATAAGCGGTGGGTTTTGTAAATACCATGTCGTTATATGGTTAAATTTAATAGTCTTGAGGCCCTCGAGCTGTTTCGCTCCCGATCCGATCCAAATCCCTCGGAGAATCTAGTAGGGAACGGGGACACGGGGAGAAAACTGTTGACATTTAAAACATTTTATTTTTTTGTGTGTTTATTTGTGATGGAAAGTGTCCTTTTATGATGGGGCACTTTCCAATATTTTTGACGCTGTAAGGGAGAAAAGAGCTGGACACTTGCTGAGTTTCTTGTCGGTTCTTCTCAGTACAAGATCTCCCGCCCAGAGTAGATAGACTTACGAACCGATGGCATAATGACGTTCATAAGAGCTATTTGTAGCCTAAACTGAATAAATGATTTTGAATTTTGAATTGTTATTTTTTTGACGGTGCTTCGATATTCGCATAAGGAACCCTTTGAGTTCCTCGCCTCTAAAAATGTCCGGTGACGCTGAAAATTCCGTCTGATGCAATTAGCATACACATTCCTCTCTCTTAAAGAAAAAACGACCCGGAATCCTCAACTACTGAGGCACTGGCTATCTTATCTGTTAATGACGGAACACAATAACTTACATTGATGTTATGGCGACATGCACAAAAGATCCCGATGGGTCAAAGTATTTCTGATTTATTTATTTATTTATTGTAACAAAAACGACATAGATCAATAACATTTATCACACAATTATACAATTCGAAATTAAATTAATTACTATAAAATGATATTAGAATATAATTAGTTATACATTAATAAAAATTAATTTATTATACATTAATTAAATTATACATACAATTATACATAACAATAAATACGTCATTCTCTATCTTCATCGTCAGAGTTACAAACATTACTGATAGAGGGAAACCTCAGCAGGTCCCACTAAGATAAGATAAGATATGGCGACATAATAAGATAAAATAGTTACCCCTATTTTATCTTATTATGTCGCCATATCCACCATTACCAGGAGCACTTATAACAGCCAACCTCTGTGATCTAGTGGTTTAGACCACCGGTTTAGACCCAGAGGTCCCGGGTTCGATTCCCAGCGGGGAGTACATATTTGAGTGCTCGGTTTGGTTGGTGGTAGGGCTTGCGTCCGCCTGGCTAGCTACCACCGTCTTATCTAAATATGTCGCATAACATCAATGTTTGTAGCTTTTTGTGTTCCGACAGCTTGAGATGCCTCAGTAGTTGAGGATTCTGGGTGATTTGCACTTCCACCTTCGACCTTATCATCACTAGGTGAGATGATGACATCAAAACGAGTTCAAGCACATAACCCACGCTGGGACTCTAATCCAGGACTTCTGGGTCTGATACCGACGGCACAAAATAAGTAGACCCACAGAAGACATGCTTACCTTTGGTGAGGTAAAATGTTTTTAGTCATTTGATGAATATTTAAATGACCGATGATATGAATAATGATAATAATTAATGTAACATTTTACATTACTTTTTTTTTGTTTTGTTTATACAATTTTAACGCAAATTTTGTTGCGAACAAATTACAAAAACACAAATGTTGAAAAAATTTCACGAGCAGGATTTGAACCTGCACCCTTCTGACATACCGGGTCAGGTGCTCTTCCAATTGAGCTATCGTGGTTCTAACCAGCCCACCGAAATTATTCAACACTATTTACTTTTTACTATCAACATAGTTGTTGACATTGAATGGTCGCCTTTGGCTTTGGCGACACTAGGTTCAAATCCTGCTCGTGGAAATTTTTTCAACATTTGTGTTTCAGTTGATGAATATTTAAATGACCGATAATATGAATAATGATAATAATTAATGTAATGGTTAATGCATGGCTTGTTTAATTTATTTTTATGCTAATGATTAATCTTCTTTTATTTAATCTTATTTATTTTTGTGTTATCTATCGTAAATTATGTGTATGTTGATTTCCAATACGATATTATTGTTTTATGGAACAAATTACTTATGACTTATGACTTATCTCCTTATTTCGTTTTGGCAGCCTTAACAACTAGATCATACCACCAGTTCATTCTATGTCCCCACTGCTGGGACAGCCTTCCCAATGGATGGAAGCACCACAGACATATAAATTACCGCGATGATGATAATATCTTCGGCTACAGACGCTTCTGAATATTGTTTATGTGGGAATGCTCAATCCCAGCTGTGGGACTACGAGGGATAATGCGGTGCCATAATAGACTTAACGTGTGTTGTGGTTTCTGAAATCGCCTTTCTTAACCATCATTTGTGTTATAAAACTCTATAGACATTACCCTACCTCCATCGATCAGTTCAGTCGCTAAAATGCTGCTTACGATTTTCTGTCAGTTTTTTTTCTGCAATCTCACTTGATGATGGGGCCTAGGGTGTAGCATACTTGCCTAGATAATGCCTGTTCACCCTTGAAAATTTCCAGGTTGTACGTATCAGGAAACAGATCCGCAGGAAGGGAATTCCATTCCTTACTGCAGGCTGTCTGCATCAAAAATGGTGACGCAAAACGCTTTGTGCCTATAGGCGGTACCTATATAAAAGTGTTTAATTACCATTACCTTAAAAATACATACATTACGTTATATTATTTGGTTTATTTTACAAACCTATGCAATTCATGATAAAATTTTCTTTGAGTAATTTCGCCAAGAAGTGGCTTGAAAACATTTGAACTTTAAAGTTTGAATGGGATTGCTTGCGTTATATTATAATCAGTGATAGAAGTAAATAGACTCTATTTACTTACTACCTAAACGTCTCCGATATTCGTGTACCGGGTATTAATTTGTAGTGTTAAGATTGAACGAATGAATGAATATACATTAATTGGTAATACACGACACGTACTCGAAGTCATATAGGATACTGAAAATAACAACTAATAATGATATCATAATATAAATCATATAATATAAATATATATATTATATGATTTATATTATGATATCATTATTAGTTGATATACTATAAATCATAGTCTTTGGGATAGTTGAATTCAAAGTGTTATTGTTATTTAAACACTAACTCCCTTATACATAAAACTATTTGAGTATTATTTAGTTTTTTTTTTTTTTTTTTATTTGATGGCTTCGTGCGATTAGCACATTTAGCCAGTGTCAAAGTAATTTTTCTTACAAGTAATACATAAATATACAATATTTCCATATATGATGATGATGAATGATATTAGAAATGGGAAGTGAGAAATGATATACCCCCCAACCCCTCGAGTATCTCAGTAAAGATGTGGGGCTTTACTAAGTCCTCACGCGAGCTTTTTGAGAGAAATTGAAAAGTAACGTTGCACTGTTTTGTTTCATTTGCCAACACTTATGCACACTCACGAACACTTAACGGTTAATAATCCACCATTATTTCACATTAATATTCGACATAACACAAATTTTAGAAAATAAAACAAAATCGCAGACATGACGCTTCACTTTCCCGCCAAGAAGTCCTATTATTTAGTTAAATATTGTTTTATCAACGTCACACAAACGTCATTTTGAATTTGAGAAAAAGAGACAAAACAATGATTTACTAAATAATGCTTAAATAGTTTTTATGAACAAGGAGGCTACAATAGTTGAATTAAACATTTTTGGAATTTCGGGAATTGTCTACAAGTAGTATTAAATTCGGTGGTTTATACATTTAGGCCTTTGTCCAGCAGTGGACGTCTTTTGGCTGAGATGATGATGATGATGATGATACCACCATAACAGTACAAATAAATGTTTATATAATTTTTAACGCAAATTTTGTTGCGAACAAATTACAAAAACACAAATGTTGAAAAAAAAAAAAAAAAAAAAAAGCTTGGCTTTCAAAGTAAAAAGTAAATAGTGTTGAATAATTTCGGCGGGCTGGTTAGAACCACGATAGCTCAATTGGAAGAGCACCTGACCCGGTATGTCAGAAGAGTACAAATAAACTAAGGCGATGTTATAAAAAATAATAAAAATACATAGCTATAGAATTAGGTAGTTCACATTCAGTATGACGCACTTTGTTGCACTTTCAAAATATGGAATAGTATACCAGCACACGTTTTTTCTTTTTCCAGCGTGAAGAGGCAACTTGTGGGCCGGCAGAGTGAGGGTGACTGATGCTGCGATGTTTTCACGCTGCACCCGTTGTCCTCGCGTCTGGACTCTATTTCCACTTTTTAAGGTAAGGTATGGAGGTGGAATGGAGTCATTTGCCTAGCTAAATAAAGATAGCTAAAAAAACAAAAAACAACAAACCGCCTCTGTGGTCTAGTGGCTAAGACCACCGGTTTAGACCCGAGGTCCCGGGTTCGATTCCCAGCGGGGGGTACATGTTTGTGTACTCGGTTTAGTTGGTGGTAGGGCTTGTTTGTCTGCCTGGCTAGCTACCACCATCTTATCTAAATATGTCGCCGTAACATCAATGTTGGTAGCATTGTTGTGTTCCGGCAGCTAGAGATAAGATAGCCAGTGCCTCACTAGTTGAGGATCCCGGGTGAAGTGCGCTCCCACCATTGGCCTTAATATCACTTAACATCAGGTGAGATCAAGGCACTATGCTTACCCGTTAATATAAAAAAAACAGCCCTTTGTATGTAATTCGGCAGGCTGTGGCAAAAACATCTGCCTTGTTCTCTGTAAGTAAATTAATAAGGCGAATGGCCCAATAAGTCCCGTCGTGAAGTTTAAGTACCTAAGTATAGTCTACCTTTATTCTGAATATCCGTACACTGATTATAAAGCTGTCTTGCCCTCAAAAGCGTCGTCCTACCGCTCCTGGCGTCGTCGTCACTCTGTGACTCACCCGCAAATATTTACAGAGACCGATCGCTGCGCGCCAAATGCTTTAACCATAGACTTACAAAGTCTCATAGACAGACAGGGGTCATTATTTATTACTTACTTACTTACTCCGCTGGCTTAGCAACCCGAAGTGGATCTTGCCATTCGTCACGAGTAGACGCCACGGCTCTCTCTTCATTATTTATTAATTAATTGTATTTTTATGTTTAAATAAAAATCACCAAGAGATTATAGGCGTTACCTATCGCCTTAACTATACAATATATAACTGAAAGTTATAGTTTTAGCTCTTCAACATTTTGGTATTAAAGAGTTTTTGATTTAGCGACTAACGCTATACCTGTCGCTGCGAGGCGTATAGTGTCTCTTAGACAGCGCTGGGCTTTATTATTGGTGTTTACATTGTTAAGTTCCAGTAGCTAGAGATAAGATAGACAGTGTCTCAATAGTTGAGGTATCCGGGTGTAGTGCACTTCCACCTAAGGCCTTATCATAACTTAACATCAGATGAGATGACAACAAATCAAAATATAAATAATAATATTGTAACAACTCATGTATACTTATGAAGAGCAATAAATGATTGGATTTAATTGTAAACTAAGTTCTTACTCGTGAGGAATTAAAAATAAAAATAACCATGGCCGTTACTTCTGGTGTTGAAGAGCTTTTGTAAAGCTTCTTGGGGTACCGACTAAGGCTCAAAGCCCACAGATAATATGACGTATGAGGCGGACATGGTGTCACACCGCATCAATGTCTTGCAGTCTCATTCAAATTACAAACTAAAAGACGAAAAAAGACTATGGCGCAATTTTAAACGCAGCCAATCGCGAGAGCGAGATGGTATTGAAAAAAAATGTATCCTCTATTTTTTAATTCACTGTTATTATAAAAACCTTTATCCTAATTTTATAAAGTGCCAGTGACCATAGCACAATATTATTGCTTATTTGGATATCAAAATACATTAAGATATCATTATAAAATCGAATTTATTTGGTCCATGTCTATACATTCTAGAGCCATATCTCTGCGACCACAACGTAAATTAGCGTCCGTATTAGCGTCGCAATGACCCGGCAAACGGCAAATCACTGGATTCAATAAAAAATATCGTGGGCCTTTAAACGTCCCACAGCTGGGCTTCAATCCGCCTCTGTTGCCAACTGATGAAAACCACCAGTCTGAAACCCAAAAGTCCGGCGGGCTTATTACAAAAAAAGCAACCCGTTGTTAACGCGACTGGTCTAGTTGCGATTGATAAATTGGTAATACGGACACAAATCACTCAGTGTATGAAAATAATTACCTAGGGTTTTCTGGGCGGGAAAGTGAAGAGTCATGTCTGCGGTTTTGTTTTATTTTCTAAAATTTGTGTTATGTAGAATATTAATGTGAAATACTGGTGGATTATTAACCGTTAAGTGTTCGTGAGTGTGCATGAGTGTTGGCAAATGAAACAAAACAGTGCAACGTCACTTTTCAAATTCTCTCAAGAAGTACGCCCGAAGACTTAGTAAAGCCCCACATCTTCACTGAGATACTCTAGGGGTTGGGAGGTATATCATTTCTCACTTCTCATTTCTATTATCATTCATCGTCATCATACAGGAAGGAAATATTGTTTATTTATGTATTACTTGTAAGAAAAATTACTTTGACACTGGCTTAATGTGCTAATCGCACGAAGCCATCAACTAAAAAGCTAAAACGTGTTTTTAAGATTCCTATCTCCTCAATTAAGAGTGACTTCGCAAGAAAGTACAGCAAATTCCTTCATCCATTCACTACAATAAGGTTCAAACACACTGTGATATTAAAAATTGCACACCACACGAGATAAAGAATATAGCCCCTAAATGGATTGGTACACTTTCTTACGACGACCTAGAAAAGCTATTAAGAGCACAAAGATAACACAGGACTGTACAGGTTAACTAGTAGCACTATCGGTACGCACTCACACAAATTTTGGTCTGCTATGATGCAAAAATATTCTATGTTTTAATGTAAATAAATAAATAAAAAAATAAAAAAAATAATAATAAAAACACTCAACACAAACACACGTACACACACACACACCCACTCACTCAAACACAAACAAACACACACACACACATACCCATACACACAAACGTCCATTCATAATTTACTATTATTTTTATCATTAATTTTGTTTTCTCTTATTTTCATAGTTCACATTCTTACTTTCATAGTTTTCATACTTACATAATATTAAGTTTAGTCAAGTTTAATTTTAATAGTCCAATGTCTGACGAAAGTCGCGTAAACAGACTCTGGCAACGTGTGACAATAGATTGTCTACAAGACAGGCCTAGCCTTGGTAGAGATCTCTGTAACTGGATTAAATTGGAAGCGTTAGTCGATACAACCTTAGCATGTATTAACTTAATTTGTAATTTGAAAACACTTTATGTCATTGTATGTTAACGTTGTTAAATAAACTTTTTATAATTATTTATTATTAAAAGAAAAAAAACTATTACCTACATACATTTTAATCGCAAGTGAACTAAGCGAGCGTAATACCAATTGTACAATTAACAACTGGGGCCCGACCGCCTAACCGATCGCTTTGACTTCGTGTGTGGTTTATGATGTCATCTTGTCGTTTCTTGCCGTCTATGAAAGCAATATCGAAAGCTATAAGCCTTTAGCTTTTGATATTGCTTTCATAGGCGTTGCGAGGTGGCAAGATGACGTCATAAACTATACGCGTAGTCAAAGCGATCGGTTAGGCGGTCGGGGGGCTGGTTGCTCTTTTGGTAGTAAGCCTGCCAGGAGCGATTCTTAGTGGAAGGTAAATGATTGCACTCGATTTGGTTGGTGGTTGCTTGTTTCAAGTCCGCTTAGCTACCTAGAAATGTCGTCATAACATCAATGATTACCCATAAAAAAATTCAAAATTCAAAATTCAAAATCATTTCAAAATTCAAAATTCAAAATTCCAGATGTGGAGGGCCATACACCTTCCTTACTGGACCTCTTGTTGACCTCGCACCCAGACGGCTATCAAGTGTCCGTTGATGCACCACTAGGCTCATCAGATCATTGCCTGATTCGGAGCACAGTGCCTCTCACGGAAACTTTAAAATCGCAACGTGCCGTCAGCCGTCGGGTCTGGCATTATAGGTCAGCGGACTGGGATGGGATGCGAAGTTTCTTTGCGTCGTACCCATGGTGGCGAGTTTGCTTCTCGCTGGATGATCCTGATGTCGCCGCCGATTCTGTCGTTGATGTGATACTGCAGGGAATGGAACTCTTTATTCCAAACTCTATGGTTCCTGTTGGCGGCAGATCCCAACCATGGTTTGGTCGATGTTGCAAAATAACATCTCGCCAGAAGCGCGAGCATTACCAAGCCTGGGCTAATGCGGTGTCATCAAAGGATCCAAGTACCAGTGTGCTCAAAAAGAAGTACAACTTTGCTGCCAGGTCTTTTAAGAAGGACATTGCCAAGGCGAAGTCATCATTTATAGGTAGAATTGGGGAGAGGCTAGTGCGTCTTCCTTCGGGTACGCGTGCATTCTGGTCTCTCGCCAAGGCTGTCTTGGGGAATTTCTGTCGACCGTCACTTCCACCACTGCACAAGACCGATGATTGCCTTGCCCATACTGCAAAAGAGAAAGCCGATCTCTTGGGTACTCTTTTCGCATCAAACTCGACCTTGGACGCTGGGGAAAACTCGCCACCAACAATACCGCATTGCGCTTGTTCTATGCCAAACGTTCGGTTCCTGCAAAGGTCAGTTCATAAGGCTCTTTTTTCCCTTGACATTCATAAGTCGAGTGGGCCTGATGCAGTCCCTCCCATTGTGCTTCGGACGTGTGCTCCTGAGTTGGCGCCGGTTCTAACGCGCCTCTTCCGGCTCTCTTACACGACTGGCGTTGTACCTCACTCACCGATGGGCGGAGGCAGTCGAGAGGAAAGGGGAGGCACTGGCAGTTAGCTTGGACATAGCGAAAGCCTTCGACAGGGTATGGCACAGGGCTCTTCTCTCGAAACTTCCATCATACGGGCTCCCTGAGAAATTGTGTGCGTGGGTCGCCAGCTTTCTTTCTGGGCGTAGCATCAAAGTCGTAGTTGACGGATCATGCTCTGACCTGAAGCCCGTGAATGCTGGAGTCCCGCAGGGGTGTGTGCTGTCGCCTACACTGTTTCTTCTGCATATCAATGACATGTTGCATAACAACAGCATTCATTGCTATGCAGACGACAGTACTGGGGATACGCTTTACACCGGACGTACTAATATTTCTCTGGAAAGCGTCATCGAGAACCGGAATAAACTTGTGACTGACACTGAGAACATGTTAAGTCATGTCTCGAATTGGGGCTGACTTAATCTAGTCCATTTTAACCCTTCCAAAACACAAGTTTGCGTGTTCACCGCTAAAAAACATCCCTTCGTCTTATCTCTATACTTTGAAGGAGCTCCCCTTGATACCAAACCGGCCATTGGAATCCTTGGCGTCGATATTTCGAGTGACGTTCAATTTCGCGGTCATTTGGAAGGTAAAGCTAAATTAGCTTCGAAAAAGCTCTATTGAGCACACCCAGTGCTCAATAGAGCGGGACAGTATTTCACGCCGACCCATCGCTTACAGCTTTACAAAGCACAGGTCAGGCCTCATATGGAATACTGTTCCCATCTTTGGGCTGGAGCGCCCCAGTACCAACTCCTCCCATTTGACCGCATTCAACGCAGAGCTGCTCGAGTTGTCGGCGACGTGGTAACCTCTGGTCGGCTCGATCCACTGGCCCTTCGGAGAGACGTTGCATCTCTCTGCATATTTTATCGCCTTTATCATGGGGAGTGCTCTGAGGAATTGTTCGGTTTGATCCCTGCCGCTGATTTCCTTCACCGCACTACACGCAATCGACTGTCTTTCCATCCACACCATCTTGATGGATGGCGATCTACTACTGTGCGTTTCTCACGTAATTTTTTACCACGAACTACAGTGCTGTGGAACCAGCTCTCAGCGGCGGTATTTCCGGACCAATATGACTTAGGAATCTTCAAGAAACGAGCCTATTCCTTCCTTAAAGGCCGGCAACGCATCTGTGATTCCTCTGGTTTTGCGGGTGTCCATGGGCGGCGGTGATTGCTTTCCATCAGGTGACCCGCCTGCTCGTTTACCTCCTTCTAATATAAAAAAAAAAAATATTCAGTTTAGGCTACAAATAGCTCTTATGAACGTCATTATGCCATCGGTTCGTAAGTCTACTGAGAAGAACCGGCAAGAAACTCAGCACGTGTCCAGCTCTTTTCTCCCTTACAGTGCTTCAAAGATATTGGAAAGTGCCCCATCATATAAGGACATTTTCCATCACAAATAAACACACAAAAAAATAAATAAAAGGACCATCACAACACACTAAAAAACAACAAAATAAAAAATGTTTTAGTTTGCAAAAATTACATCAGGTACCAATTTCAATTTTCATACAGTATCATACACTAATCTACTAATCTAAGTCCGAAATTGTCTAAGAAAAACAAAATTAAAGTATACGAGTAAAATAAGGAATAATCATTAAAAAATTGCGTTATATTTTTTTCATTTACATTTGGATGAATAATTTGGTAACTGCTCGCTTTAAACATTTAAAAAAACATCTTAATAAAAATGTCATTGCAGTAGACGGACACAAAAATTTAATTATGATAATAAAAAAACAGTGCTGGGTAACTACGAAACATAAAAAAAATATCGCAAAATGGATCCGAACAGTCACTAAAATATTTTTTTTTATGGTATCGTTGCTATCACATTTATAGGTTGGCTACTCTAGTTTGATCGCTCGGCGAGTTTACGGCGGGAAAATATCGTGCGCGCAATCAAATTTAAATCGACAGCCTATTTGCTTATCGACTTTGTGCTAAAGGCGTCACAATAGATTATGTCGGAAAGATACATATATACCCCAGTTCTCCTAAATAACAACAATTGTAGAATAATGATACTGCAATACGACAACGGCTTAGCGTGCTTTCCGAAGCACGCAGGAATTGAGGTCATTTGGTCACCCAATTTACTTTGGCAATTTGAAAGTCGCTTAACTTGCACGATATCACAACCCGAACGTGTTATCTGCTGTTTCATCAAACCCTTCAATGCTGACTAGGCAAATTATTCATAATTTCGGAGTTAGGCACATTGCAGAAACCATACTTCTACCTATATTTTCTGTTTTTGTTCTGATCTTATGTGACTTTTATTTTTATATATTGTCATTCTTATGTAAAAGACCCTTTTTTGCTCCCAAGTAGATAGATCTAATCCAAATCCTGCTCGTGGAAATTTTTTCAACATTTGTGTTTTTGTAATTTGTTCGCAACAAAATTTGCGTTAAAAAATTATATAAACATTTTATAAATAGCTTGCCTAATTCTTAACTGATCTTTATAGTATTTGTAAAAATATTATGATCAGATGTTAATGACGGTAGTTGTTGACATTGAATGGGCGCCTTTGGCTTTCAAAGTAAAAAGTAAATAGTGTTGAATAATTTCGGCGGGCTGGTTAGAACCACGATAGCTCAATTGGGAGAGCACCTGACCCGGTATGTCAAAAGGGTGCGGGTTCAAATCCTGCTCGTGGAAATTTTTTCAACATTTGTGTTTAAGTAGATAGATATTATTGTTTTCTAAAAAGCATGCGAACACTAAACAATCAAAATTTTTTTTTTGCGTATTTACTGGGCTTTTTGTAAAGGCTTCGGAACATCAGGATAAAATAATAATATGTAAAATAAAACGCAACTAAATTCATATAGAGAGATTAAAAAAATATATTTATATTACCCTAAGTGGTGGGTGACTGCATTCAATTAGTCATGTTATACAAACCATCACTTCATCTTTATTACAAGACATCATAGCGATGCATTAAAAATACAATTTTAACAAATTGGTTTTAAAGGTTTAAAGTATTATTATTATTATTGCGGTATAATTAATAATTAAAGAGAGTTAACAGGTCAGCTCGAAATAGAGCAGATGTTTGGTTTCTTTTGTTTGATGTATCTTTAGTAAATAAATTAAAAATGCTTAGAAAAAAATGCAATAAATAAAATTGGAGAATAATATTAAACTCTGTTGTTTTTCATATTGAGATTATTTATGGCGTTTCCGATATAGATGATTATACTTAATTGTTAATATATGATTAATTTGCTAGACCGTTTATTAATAATATTTTTTATACTTATTTTAATGCGTTTGTTCTAATAAAGTTATTTTTTTTGTTTATAGTCAGTAGTAGCACTAGTATAAAGTTGTTATAAGTTAATTTTAAGTAGTTTAATTTACATGTGTAAGTATTTCTTTGTTTGTAAATAATAAAATTAGTAAATTTATTATTTACTTAAATTTATCAATCTATTAAAATTCGACCGACTGATGGTATAATTAATTATAGTGTAATTATGATTTTTAACAGACAGCCTAGTGACAACATAATTAGCAGGTAACCGTTACGTTTTTTTTTAATAGATTAATATTTACTACCGAAGCGTTAATTGTAATTAATTTTTTTACCAACCAACCGAAATATTTTTTTATCTAAATAATATATTCATATGTCGCCATAAAATCAATAAACTTAGCATTATTGTGTTCCAAAATTTAACCTGGGCGTAACTAAATAATCTGTGACCTTCGAAGTTATCAATATTTAATCATAACTCTTTTATTTCTACCTGTGGTGTCCCATCTGGCTCACCAAGCCTCGTGTCCCAGCGTGTAAATGAGCTTAATATGATGTTGATGATAATGGTGCTTATGATGTTGATAATGATGATTTAACGTTTGTGCAAAATATATTATTACAACCAAAATAAAAGTCGCATGACATCTGACAAAAAACATGGTGGGCAGGACGGAAACCATTTTGGGTATATCAATCATTGAAAAATCGCTCTTAACATCTCATTCATACGTGCCTGTTAGCTTATTTAATACATCAATGTCAGGTAGAGTCCATTATAACGGGGGCACAGTGCACAATATACGCAGTAGGGTATGGTAATTTGAAAATATATGAACATCACTTGTTCAACATTTTTTTTTTATTTCAAGGAATCGCTTGGTCTCTTCTCTCCTGATGATACAGCTACTGCTGAAAATCTGGCCATCTCGTCTTCAACTGTCAACTGTCTGTGAAACAAGACATTGCTCCTGTGATAATGATCGGTTTCTCTTTGTAATTAATGTAATATAAACGTAGAGGTTTATAATAGTAAGACACTAAATAGTATAAGAAATTAATTATAAATTTTACTACTAAATACACCACTAAGATATGAGGATACGGAGAGCTTTTCACAACATACTAAATAAAAAACACGCACACACACTCACACAAACATACCATAAGATGATGGTAGTTAGTAAACTTGAAAAAAGATCTGCCGGTAGTTTGTCGATAATGGTTGATAATGATTATAATATTAGAGAATAGAATAAAGTAAAAAACATTAATTAGTGATACAATACAAATTACATTACTACATAAAATTTAACAAAAAGTAAGTGGCACTGAAAGGTGCCCGCTCAGCATGCGCGGCCCTCTTAGATTATAGGAGAACCTGACGCTGGTGTGGCAGGGAGCGCAACCATACACACAAACATAAAGCAAGAACAATACACATCATTACATTTTACACGAGATAACAAAGATGCATTATTTACTTAGATCGACGACCATCAAATGCAAATGGTCGCCCAGCAGACAAAATTCGACCGTATCAGAGATAAAAATGATTTAGCGATATTTACCCCGACCTCCTTGAATTTCGAAATGCGTACGAAATTTCTGTGACGTCACATAAACGTGTTAATTTAATTATAAAAAAAACCATACCTACACTTGTTATACTGTTTCAGTTTTCACTGTTACGTAAAGTAGCTGATCTTTTTAATACCAAAATGTTTTACGAATTCTATGAAGCATAGACAATGGTGGAAATTATTATGAGCATGAGCGGTCAACATTTTTTTCTAGTTATAACTTACTTATTTAATAAAATTTATTTTTTATGTAACATTATTAATAATTACAAAGTAAATGATATGGTTAATCTTATAAAATAGGCTTAGCGTAGGACGTACTAGGTGGAGTGACGATCTTCGCAAGGTGGCTGGCAAGAGCTGGATGAGAGTAGCCGCGGATCGTGCTCGGTGGCGTGCACAAGGAGAGGCCTATGTCCAGCAGTGGACTAGTATAGGCTGATGATGAAGAAGTAAAGAACTAATAGAATAGAAAGAAGCCAACCAAAACAAACAAAACAAAAATCCTAAAAAAATCAACAGCTAGTACATTTAAAAGCCAAATAAAACCATTGCAACTGGAAATAGATGCATCAAAAATTAGTAAATTCTAGTAAAGTTCTCTAGCCATTTGAAACCACAGACCAAATATCTAGATCGATGACGCATGTGTCACGATTTGTATAAAAACCATCAAGCTGTGTACAGCGTCATGATAAAAAGCATGCTACGTTTTTTTGACATATAATATTATGGGTCAAGCGCTATTTTGTGATGGAAACCGCTTTACGCGCCAAATTGATTTAAAACTGTCGCGTCGCGATCGATTTTTATACATAATTTGATAAATATTTACATTCATTACTTCAATAATTTTATAAATATGATTTTTAACATAAGTATTTATTTATTGATTATTTCTGACGGCAATTTATATCAGATAAAACAAAAGTATTTATTAATGACTAGTATATCCAAAAGTATAAATAAATAAGGTAATCAATCATTATTTTTAAAATTTTAAAGGGTCTGGTTTACTATTATTATTTATTTAAAAATCTATTTAAAACAAATTAAATCAATTATTTTCTATTTACAAATCCAATCACTAGCTGCCTACACAATCAAAGTTAACTCTTACTGCTTAAAGCTGAGTTAATAATCCCATCAGGCCGCCTAAATAAATTCTAATCAAGCAAATCGCTAATTATCGTTAGGTTGGTCACCCCTGGCGGGTGAAGGGCTCCGTTATAATTGAGTTACTAATAATTAAAGCCGGGAACCAGTATTGATTGAATGCTATACGCATGGTGAGTGCTATTGTTTCAAATTTGTAACAAAGCTGTTTAAATTATTTGGTTTAAGGCGCGGAATAATGTGAAATGCGCGTTACTTAAATGGTTGTCAGCGCTTTAAGAGCTATTTTACATTTCGAGATTACATACAAAGTTTTAAGATCTTTTTTTTAAACCAATAAGTCGATTTGTAATGAAACTTTCTACGCTTAAGGAAAATACAGAGGTGTAGACATTTCAAAAGTAAACTAAAAGTCAAAAATTTTTATTTAAATAAACTTTAGAAAAGTGCTTTTGAATCGTCCATACATTTTTTACATACTACCCATTCAGGACGTCTATTTTTTAGCTGTGTAGAGGCCCACCGCCCGATCCTCTAAATGCCACTACACATTTACAGAATACACTAAACATGCACACTAGTTTAGGCCCAAGACACCGTACTCGTAGAACAAGGGTACGTAGAACTGGTTCACACGCGCTCTATACCAGGTACAGACATGTACCTGGGCGCTTCTCTCCTCCTCCACAGCCCGGTCTACCCGAGCCGAGGTCCGAGCCTTTAGAGGCGGCCTCGGGTAGTTCCGCTCCCCGATCCGATCCGAACCCTTCGGAGAATCTAGTTGAGGCACGGGGATGCGCACTTTTAAGTGTGCGATGCCGTTCCCTCTAGAAAACCTCCGAAGGTGATTCGTTTCACACGGCTTGAGGTACCCTTTACGTACCTCGCCGCCCCCAAAAAAGCCCGGTGACGCTGAAAATGCCGATTGAGGCAATCAGCACAGCAATCTCTCTCAAAAAAAAAATGTGGAGAGGAAACTAAGAAAAAAACCTGGAAGTTAATAGGAATAAAATATGAAAAAAAAAGATTGTGTGACTGAATTTATGATTGAAATGAAACAACTTTTACGGATCTACTCGCGTTTATTTTACACATTACTTATTTAATGTTTATCCTGACGTTTCGAACCCTTTGCAGGGTCCGTGGTCACAGGGAGACTGAGGTGTTGGTCATCTCATAATTAGTTGCTAGCTTGTATACCCTCATTTAAATTTAATCAGGTGCGTTCCGTTTTACGCAGAAAGAGCTTACAGTATCTTTTGGTCTGTCAGTATGGTGTCGGGGCTGGGATTTAATATTTTGTATGATGGGATCCCAGGCTGGTGGTAGATTCCAACCATCTTCTCTATTAAAATTAGGATGTTTTTTAATTTCAATAGCCTCGCGTATCATCCTAGGGATGAATCGTTGTTCTTTAACGAGTATTTGTGGTTTATCAAATCTGATGTAATGGTTGGGCCCCTCTAGGGAATGTTCGCATACTGCAGACTTATTTTCGCGCCTATGCTTGACGTCGGCTATATGTTCTTTAACACGGGTTCCTATACTTCTCTTTGTTTGCCCGATGTAAGAGAGCCCACAGTCGCAGTCCAGTTTGTACACGCCTGCATCTTGAAGGGGTATGTTGCACTTGACAGGTCGTAAAAATTGGTTGATCTTCTTCGGCGGCTTGAACTAAGTGTTGATCTACCATTGAGAACCACCATTGAGATACCTATCTGTATGGGTTACTCACCACCATCCTAGACAGTTGGCTACTGTAGGGAAATCTTTGTTTCAGAGAGCACGCGGCATCTGTGACACCCAACACCTGGCTGCTGAGCTTCAGCATGTCAAGCACGTACTACAGGATAATAAACTGAAAGTACCACGGCTTTGTCACAGAAAACGCAATAAACCAACCACAGTCGAGCGCCAACCTGCTGTACTTCCATATATGAAAGGTGTCACTGACAAGATTGGACATATCTTAAAGCGAGCTTCAATCAACACTTAGTTCAAGCCGCCGAAGAAGATCAACCAATTTTTACGACCTGTCAAGTGCAACATACCCCTTCAAGATGCAGGCGTGTACAAACTGGACTGCGACTGTGGGCTCTCTTACATCGGGCAAACAAAGAGAAGTATAGGAACCCGTGTTAAAGAACATATAGCCGACGTCAAGCATAGGCGCGAAAATAAGTCTGCAGTATGCGAACATTCCCTAGAGGGGCCCAACCATTACATCTGATTTGATAAACCACAAATACTCGTTAAAGAACAACGATTCATCCTTAGGATGATACGCGAGGCTATTGAAATTAAAAAACATCCTAATTTTAATAGAGAAGATGGTTGGAATCTACCACCAGCCTGGGATCCCATCATACAAAATATTAAATCCCAGCCCCGACACCATACTGACAGACCAAAAGATACTGTAAGCTCTTTCTGCGTAAAACGGAACGCACCTGATTAAATTTAAATGAGGGTATACAAGCTAGCAACTAATTATGAGATGACCAACACCTCAGTCTCCCTGTGACCACGGACCCTGCAAAGGGTTCGAAACGTCAGGATAAACATTAAATAAGTAATGTGTAAAATAAACGCGAGTAGATCCGTAAAAGTTGTTTCATTTCAATGTGTAGTGTTCGCGTAAACTTTAGAAAACAATATGAATTTATGATATTAAAGTCTACTATGAATGTGGAAAAGGCCAGTCATCAAATGGGTTACCAAAATTGTATCATCTCAAGCTCCTCCGTGCTTAGTAAGTCACGTAAAGCCGTTGGTCCCGGCTGCATTAGCAGTCGTTAACAACCACCGCCCCGCACTGGGCCCGCGTGGTGGTTTATGGCTCGTTCTCCCTATCCATCCATAAGGAAGGGTCTTGCTCCAGCAGTGAGGATATAAAATGAGCCAGTGATGATGTAATGATTTACAGTAGGTAGGTAAGTAGCTACTTTAAAACTGACTATCCATCAATTCTATCTTTTGCCAAAGTCAGTCCCAGTCAGTCCACCATTTTTATTTTCACCGTCATACCATCTTAAATCAAGATGCATACGATGTTGCGCTTATGCCCTACCGCGAAAAGAGAAAAAAACAAAAGGTGTTTTTTCACGGCGTTCAAGAAGGTCGGTTATTAAGACGGGTATCGTATTAAAAATCGAATGTTGTTTCGTCAAATAGTATTTGCTCAAAGAAGGTATGTACCTACATGATAATAATTTAAATTAAAATTTAAATGCATTTATTTCTCACCACAGACTTACACAGTAATTACGTACCTTAAAATTAATACTATTCAAGTAGGTATGCTCTTTTTTTCTTTTCTTCTGTTTTGATTTTTTCTCAAAACTTTCGAAATATTTTTCAACCAAACACTTTTCGGATTCATATAGGAGACTCCATAAAAACAGTGCTCGCTTCTCGTGTGTCACGCCTCAATATTCTCCGACTATAAAAGGCCCTTTTACACATTTTCGAACGATCGTAACGACCGGCAGAAAGATTTATAAGTAGAACTTCAAACGGCGAAGCGAGCGATTTTTTTTAAATCAGTAGTTACTAGATAATAATAAAACTAGTGGTGTATCGCAGAATACAGACACATAACAGTTGTTTCAACTGCCTGCCTGATAATTTATAATAATCATTTATAGAAGGCAACACTCCTGGACACGGCACGCATTGTCAGGGGATTTCTTTCTCTGCAGCCTTAATCGCCGCGCCGGTAGCTTGAGTCCTGCTCCGCTGCTGGCGGCGTTCTAAGCTTAGGTTTATAGAAAAGTTGTATTTTTTATGATATTTTGTTATAATTTTTATATATTTTTTATAAAAAACCTAAATCTAAGATTTAAAATAAATAAAGAGTATAATAATACATTTTTACTAGAAAAAATCAATCAGTCTCAGGAAGCTCGAGTAGGAATCGAACCCATGCCCATTGGATAACCGGTCCACTGCTCTGACCGCCGAGGGTCTCGGTAGCTCGCTAAGGCCCAAGTTCACCAACTGTCATTTAACCAACGATCAAGTAATCAGCTGCTTAAATCCTAAATGTCGTTTAAACAGCCGTTCGAATATTTACTTTTCACCAGCTAAAGTAAGGTTAATCGACTGTTAAACGATGCTACAGGGCTCGGTTAAGTTGATCGGCTGATTAAGGACCGTAATCGTTGGTTAACGTGTGGTGAACACAAAAATATCTTTAATCAGCTGTTTACTTGTTAAACAGTTGTTTAGAAAGTTGGTGAACTCGGCCATAAATCTCGGTTGATTTTTTCATGTAAAAAATTATCTTTTACCAGGTTGACCGCCGCCGCCGCCACCGCGCCCAGACACAATAGAAATTCTATTGTTTGTTAGTCATATGGCCCTTAAGGTGCCCCAGCAGTGGGGACATAAAATAAGTTGATAATGATGATACAATTTCTTTATAAAAAAAAACGTTTTGACATATGCTAAAAGTTTCTTTATGACTTCTTGGCGGGAAAGTGAAGAGTCATGTCTGCGGTTTTGTTTTATTTTCTAAAAATTTGTGTTATGTCGAATATTAATGTGAAATAATGGTGGATTATTAACCGTTAAGTGTTCGTGAGTGTGCATGAGTGTTGGCAAATGAAACAAAACAGTGCACCGGCACTTTTCAAATTCTCTCAAGAAGTCTGCGTGAGGACTTAGTAAAGCCCCACATCTTTACTGAGATACTCGAGGGGTTGGGGGGTATGTCATTTCTCACTTCTCATTTGTATTATCATTCATAATCATCTTATACTAGATGTCCCGGTGAACTTCGTATCACCAACCTACATGTATTTGTGAAAAATATGGTCAAAACTTAAACATTATCGGCTGGGGTGGGAAATTACTCTAAACATTTGTTGGTCAACATGGAAAAATATCACAATTGCTTTCAAATGACGTCGTTTGGCGCAACGTATATTGTATAGGAAAATTTCATGCCCTATTGTTTTATGCATTATTGTTTTTGATAAATTATTAATTTCCCACCCCAGAAACTAATGAGCGTAATGATTCTGGAAGTGGGACCAATTGTGGCAATTTTACTTAACCACCAGAACAATATAATCTAATAGATTCACCGCTGTATTTTAACGCTTTACAATATTGCCAAATGGTTGTCATTTCCCCAATTGTTACGGCACAATAACCTATTCCCGGGTCGTAGTGGAATGCTACTCGTTCCAGGTTTACAGGAACACTGCGTCTGCGAAATCGCTCTTTTTCATTGTGTCGTGCTCGCAGTTGTTGTGTCTGGTGTGTCCGAACTCGTTCCATTCTAAGCCTATCTACCTACTTCATTATTTATTATTCACTGTGGAACGCAATTCTGCCATACTTAGACCAAAGACCTAATACTTAGATTAGACCTATACGAATGTTATCATTATCTGTCTCTCGCTGGTCGTCAGTGCGGTTTGCATGTGAGGTAAGGTAGCTCGTCGCACATTTGGTTGACTTCGACGACCTAAGTCAGGTCCTCTTCCCCTTGGCATTTTAAAACAATAACAGTAAATAAAGTTCTCGCACACTGACAAACTGATGATAGATTTTAATAATCGTCTTGAAATTTATTTATTTATTTCATTTTTGCGACAACCAACTGACACTTTTACACTTTTTTATTTCTGAAACAGAACTGTTTTGTATTCTAACAAAACAGACCAAAGAGATCGGACCTCATACTACAGCTCTGAAACATACACACCTATAAATATTTGACAACCAAGTGACAAAAGACATCAAATGTTTCACAGCTAGGAACATTTTGTTGTACGTACCGCTTTGACAGTTTCCATGACAACGAAACAAACAAATTATGTTGTATTGGAAAATTAAAATGTCGTTTCTAGTATTTTCCGTTACTTATTATTTATGTTTCTCACCGCTTAAACCACTGTACTTCCACAAATATTTCAAAATCAAAATTAGCCAAATCGGTCCAGCCATTCTCGAGTTTTAGCCCGACAAACGGACAGCAATTGATTTTTATATATTTAAGTAGAGTTTAAGTTTGAGAAACGTATAAATAAAGTTTTCGACTGAAGGACTAGTATCCATGGTCGTGAAAAAATTATGAAAAAAAAGAACTTTATCTAAAAGCACAATATTTAATAACTATTTTATCGGCTCCTTAATGCATTCACAACATCAATCTGTTTCCTTTTTCACCTTCCCGTCCAGAGTGACTTTCCAGCTGTCAACCTGTAACTTCTAACCATAGTGTGCAAAGGAGACGACAGCATACATCTTTACGTATACTACAGACAGTTTTGGATAGCTTAATGTGCTCAGACGTCTGTACATACTACCAACTGTTACTTTAGTCACTATACACTCGAAATTCCTCTCGACACAACATTCAACCATTCAAACGTCCAAGTGAATTTGTTTTCGAACATGGCTTATTACGTTTTGTTTCCTTTAAAGAGCGTCAGGGTTGCCAGTTACGTATTTTATTGCCCTTTGTTACCGTAGAGTTTAAGTTCTCATAATATGTTATGACAAATCGACGGAACAGTGTGATTTGCTTGCGTTGCACGGTACGAACAATGCCTTTTTTTATAGCGTCAAAAAGTATTCGTATTACTGGCATTCGAACCTTTTTTGTTTCATTCTTTTTTTAAATAATCTTTAGTTTGACAGCAAATGTCAAAATAAGTTAAAGAAAAAGACTTAAGGACTTCTTGGAAGAACCACAAACTGTCAAAATTCCCCAATTGACTTTGAACTTTATGTCTAAGTAATATGGTTGAACATTTATTGAAGAAAATTGACAGTTTTAGATAGGTTGAGTAGTAGAGAAGTAGTAGGTTTTTATTTTTTAAATTCTAAGTGAATATTAATGTGAAGCAACGGTGTATTAGTGACCGTTAAGGGTTCGAGACTGTGCATGAGTGTTGGCAAATAAACAAAACAGTGCAACGTTACTTTTTTAAGTAATCTACGTGAAATAATTTCTCGACATTTCAAAGCAGTTACATTTCAGGATTATTATTAATACAATATAGGTCCTACCTTTGTAAACTAGTCATTGCAAACAACTTTCCCGCCAATATCCAATAATAGTCTGTTTGCGATTCGTGCAATTCCAATTCAAATCTATTTAAAAAGTAAAAAAATAAACAAAACGACCCAACCGTTTTAAAAAACAGACATTTCTCTTTATTAGCGCGTAACCAATATCTAGTAAAAAGTGGCCAGCTCAATCTGGCCTATGCGAGACAGTGAACCGTTCACTTTCGAATGGTGTGTGAAATGGAACAGAGGTCAATTTAGACTGGTCTGTTTTGGATTGGCGAATTTGTCCGTATTTAGTTTTAACTTTTGGTGTTCGATTTTCAAATCGATTTTGATGACTTTGCTCTTTTCTTCTGTAGAATGTGTTCTTTTTCAAACGTTTAAAATGGTGTTTTCTTTATTTATCTATGGGAGGATAGGGTACACCTCATTTTATAATTAAGAATTAGGTACAGTAATATACTTTCTTTACAGCTATTAATATGTATGTAAATATACATGAACAGATTAAAACATAGATAAATAAAGATACCAATGATTTGCCAAAAAACAACTGAATAATTTTTTATACTAAGTATTATTGATAATAAATAAATGTTACAGGCGATCAAAAAGTAGGTAGGTAAGTTAAAGTTATTTATTCGGTGAAAAGTATTAAATATTAAATATACAAAAGGGAACCCTGATTACGGATGATCATGCTAATGCACGCATGCATCATTCACTTTATCAAAACAATATGTCAGAAGTCGGCCTAAACGAGCAACGTGATATAATTTATTAACTGCTTTGCAAAAAAAAAAGCGGAAAAGTAGGTACCCGACTTTGACAAATGAAAAGGTGGCACTCAGTTTTAAAAATTCTGTGTCTCGATACTAATGTCGACTGAATTGAAAAATATGTATAAAAAGTAGGCAAAATCAACGGTTCGTAGTCCCCTGATTCCTCCTCCAAAACTGAACCGATTTATTTACTTTTTTCATCAAAAAATAAAGAAAGGCTTTGGCTGTGTCCCTATGTTTTGCTTTTTTATATAATCTCGTCAAATTTCGAAAAAACAGCGGAAAATTTGGCCTACTTTTAAGATTTTTAAAGGTTCATATCTTTTTTAATAATTAATTTGTGAAAAAAAAGGTTTTTCTGTGACGATGAAATGGTACAAATAACCCTAGAGCTCCTCATTGCGCCATCGAACTCCATGATGACGTAATCATATCAAAAATCTTAGCTTAACATCGTTTTAAGAAGTACGAGTCCTTTATAATAACATTATACTTAAACATATTATAACCGCTTCTGTAGCCGTAGCTGTAGTAGTTACACACCGGTGTCAGACCCAGAGGTACCAAGTTGGATTACCAGCGGGGGTGTATATCCTTGTGTACTCAGTTTGATAGTGGTAGGGCTTGTTAGTTCGCCTGGCTAGCTACCACTTTCTTATCACAGAAAGACACTAAAAAACAACTTGAGTGAAGACTGAGAAGGAGCTTGACCCCAGCCGTGGGACGTATATATACTTATATCATAATGACGTAATTTGCAAATAAAAAATCTGAGCCACTATCATTTTATGTATGTAGGAATACTATAAGTCATCTTGATAATATTTGTGTAGACATCATCCAACATTAACAGCTTATTATACTTAAACAAAAATCATGAAGTCAACGCACCGAAAATAGTCAAGTAATTAACCTGTTGAACAGTACAGTTCAAAGATCGTCGACCCCAAATAAAAATTAATCACAATACACAATACGCGAGACGCTTATCTCTTAAAAAGTTTAATCTCAAAAGTTTTTGCCGCTCGCCCGCCATTATTATACGGCGTTTTGAGTTTGAGCATCCCCAAATGTCATTAGCGGTATAAATGGGTTTCGCGCCATAACGAACGCCCGGTGTTGCCACAATGGAAAATCATAAATCAGCTGTCACTTTGACAGTCGCTGAAAGGAGGTCCGTCAATGCATCGATGCAAAACTTTTATGAGAAAAAAGAGCGAGCCGTCTTAGAGACTCTTTTGATTAATTGCGAAAAGAGGCGTGCTTATGTTTCTTTTTTATCTCGGCTGAATGGAGATCTCTCGATTTTAATACGAGCTATAGACAGTGTTAGTTAATGTCAAAAGGTATTCGTACTTGGAGATTTATTTATGTACAACACAACAGCTCGTTTGTGCGACTTCTCTTTGTGTTTTCGGCATCTTTACAAGTAATTAAAAAGAAAGTTTATAAGATGAAGCTACAGGAATATGTAGGTATATAAAGAATTTATTTTTCATTAGTCGTAAA
This sequence comes from Eudonia lacustrata, assembly GCA_947562085.1. Classification (NCBI taxonomy): domain Eukaryota; kingdom Metazoa; phylum Arthropoda; class Insecta; order Lepidoptera; family Crambidae; genus Eudonia; species Eudonia lacustrata. The sequence continues at coordinate 7,400,590 of OX387336.1, read as the reverse complement.
CATATTGACAAAGCCAAATACAGATATCCCCTTACAAATAAACAAAGAATGGTCCGAATAGTTATTTCGTGTTTTGTTCCTGTCATGTAAACGTCATTTCAAATTAGCGTAAAAGAGACAAAACACGGAATAACTATTCGGACCATTCTTTGTTTATTTGTAAGACCCTTTGAGTCTAACCTATGAATAAGAGACTAAGAGACTGACCAAGTAGCATTTTATTCTCTTTAAAAGGCCACATTTACTTCACTGGTGATCTCTTAGCATTTACAGTGGTCACACTTGGTTCATCGGCTGCAATAAAGTGAACATGTCCACCTATACCTGTATAAGGCATGTATAGGGGTGTAAATGTAGCCTATTATGTAACTATTGGCGTTTTGTTTTGCCCAAAACAAATTTGTACCCAAATCGGTGGTACAAGGGCTGTATAGCATGATATACAGCTCTTGTACAGCTCACATAGACAGTTTAAAGAATAAATGTGTACCATAAGTCAACCGCTATAGAACCCCAATGCTACTTGGGTGGTATTCGAATGGGTATTAACAAGAGCGTTTGGGTTCCGATCCTGCAAGTTAAACCACTTTCGCATTGCCGGTACATGGGATATGTGATCAATTTAAAATGTTTCAAACTCCTCCATCCTTTGAAGGCAAGCTAAATCGTCAGTCTCTGCTGTAATCATTAGATAGCAGTCGTTAAACCCCACCAACCTCTATTAACCGACTCGTAGCCGATGACACGTCAGGCGTTTTATCATAACGCGAGGCTCATGGCACACCTGGCGTGGCACAAATAGTTTGTGTGGGGCCCTAGTAAAACTTTAATTTGAAGGAGTAGGTTAATGAATCGGTACAGCAAGGAATGCCTGTGCCCAGCAATGGGACGTTTTTTTAGTAAATAATAAGTCCCACTGCCCCACTGCTATGAACGACCTTCATTATTAAAATCAGGTCATCGCTGCAATCCCACCCATCAAGGGTATTTATTGGCTTATGCTGGTGCATAAGCCAATAAATACCCTATAGTATCTGTTTTTACTAAAATTATGTGGATAACTGTTGTTCGCTTCGTTATGATTAGACATATTTGTAAAGCATTTAGTATTTAAGCTGTTGTTATCCCGAATAAAATAAAATAAAAATTACATATTGGTGGATATTTTCCTCGCGCACCGACTAGTTACCTCGCACAGCTGTGGTGGAAAAGCAGCCTTAAGCTGACATTCTGCAGTCACCATATTTTGTGTCAGTACTCACGACCTTTTGACTCCGAAAACCTGACGGACGAGAATGCAACACTCACAGACATTGTACGTTTTGAATTTACGAAAAAAACGGGTCTAGAGTGTCCGTATGTCACGCGCCAAGGGTTCTGAGTGTTAAAAAAATATGTAATCTTACTATCACACTAATATTATAAATGCGAAAGTTTGTGTGTATGTATGTTCGTATATTTGTTGCTTTTTCACGCTGCAACGGATGGATGGATTTGGATGAAATTCGGAATACAGATAGTTTATAACCTGGATTAAAACATAGGATTCTTTTATCCAGATATTCCCACGGAAACGGGAACCACGCGGGTAAAACCGCGAGCGGCCGCTACTTACATATAAATGCGAAAGTTGTGTGGATGTCTGTATATTTATTCCTTCTTCACGCTGCAACGGATAAATGGATTTGGATAAAATTCGGCATACAGATAGTTTATGACCTGGATTAACACATAGGATAGTTTTTATCCTGATATTCCCACGGGAATCACACTATAAATATACTAAAAACGACATTTTAATTTTACAATACAAAATGATTTGTTTGTTTCGTTGTCATGGAAACCAAAGAGAATCTAATCACTTGATGGAAACTGTCAAAGCGGTACGAAGTCCGCCGGGTCCACTAGTAATTTATAAAGTTGAGCTACAATATTGTTTTCTAAAGTTTACGCGAACACTACATACACATTGAAATGAAACCACTTTTACGGATCTACTCGCGTTTATTTTACACATTATTTTGAATTAATGTTTATCCTGACGTTTTGAACCGTTTGCAGAGTCCCTGGTCACAGGAGACTGAGGTGTTGGTCGTCTCGTATTCTGCGTAAAGCGGAACGCACGTGATTAAATGAAATAAGGCCTGTTTTCACTTTGATTAGTGATTAGTGCAGGTGACGAGTGCAGGTGCTTAGTGATTAGGAGTAAACTCGTGTGGACAGCGATTGGTTAGTGCGAGTGATTAGTAACCTGCGTAGTAAAGTGATTAGACGCGGGTTCTATTTTTTTGCGAGTGGACTGCGAGTAGCCACGTCCCGCGCGCCCTCCCTTTCCCCTCACTCGCAGCCTGCCTGCACTGTGCTGCACTACACACGTCTGGACAGCAGTGTTTAGTGTTTACCGTTTGGCGTCGGACGCTAACAACTGAATTTACTAAACACAGCCACTTGACATAATTGGACACTTCTTGCACTACACACCTGCACTAAACACTCGCAATTACTAATCACCTGCACTTGCACTAATCAAAGTGAAAACAGGCCTTATGGGATACAAAGAAATGTCGTTGCAAATTAAAAAAAGTCGTAACACCACAATAAAGGAACCGGCCAGCAATAAAGTGTGGACACTATAAAAAACTATAAAGCGCATTACTTTACCGACCAAACAGTTTTTAATGGTCAAAAGATAGAGTTGACTTTGCCGCGCGGGGCGTGACGTCACGCAGTATCATACGTCTTAATCTGACGATAACGGCTTTTTTTTATTATGTTCCCTACAAGTAAAATGGACGGTGGTTATCTACGAAAAGAGTTTTTGGTTGTTTTTATGATCCGCCAGTGTTATTGCCTTTTTATAAGGCTACGAAATGAATAGAAGTGGCACACCGTGAAATATGCTGTTAACACATTGTGACGGTGCGGTTGCTATGTCAATGGTACCTTTAGCTGTGTGTTGGAGATCGTAAATGTTAAGCTAACTTGGACGCTGTGGGTATTCGGATGGGTGACCACATTTTTTTTACTTGATTATTGTAATAAGTTGGGGTAAAAGTTTCTTCGCATTTTTTAAGAAAATTAAAAACATTTTTTAATATAGTTTATTTGCATTTAACTAAAGTATGTAGGTGCGTGCCATTTTGTTCGATAGCTTTTTGCCATCTTGTAGGTAGGGATATGATCCCATTGCTATAAAAATTTAGGGGCTTCTGATCAAAATACCGCGACAAGTGGTTTTGGCAGTTTTCTCGTGATGTTAACCTGACACTGCCTAAAGAATTCTGAAGAGACCGAAGCAGGTGGAAATCTGAAGGTGCAAGGTTAGGACTATACGGAGGATGTATTAACACCTCCCAGATAAACTCTCTTAATTTTTGCTAAGTAGCTAAAGATGTGTGAGGCCTAGCGTTATCATGATGAAAAACCACACCCCTTCTGTTGATTAATTCCGGCCGCTTTCTCTCAACTTCTTGCTTTAATCTCATCAGTTGTTCGCAGTAGAGTTCGGAATCGATGGTCCTGCCTGGTGGTAACAGCTCATAATGAATAATGCCCATCCGATCCCACCACACACACAGCATCACATTGTTGCGAGTTAACCCGGGTTTCGCCAGTCTGTGAAGCCTGACCGGCCTTTGACCACGACCCTTTTCGCACGTTCTTGTTGTATGTGATCCGCTTTTCATCACCAGTTATCAGCTTCTTCAAAAATGGTTCGGTTTTATTACGTCGTAATAATCTTATCACCAAAAAGCAGGTGGGCTGTAATTAACTGTTGCTAAATACTTACTAAAATCAGTTCTATCTAAAGAATAAGAATGACGACCACTGTCATTTTAATAACTAAGACAATAAATAACCCTTCTTCTGACGCAGTCGGGTAATAAACATAAACATAAACAGGGGCTTCCTATGTGCTATTGTCTACGTAGTAAATCCCAACTCCAGCAGTGGGACATTTGCTTACAAGTTGTTTATACATACATTGGTGATGTCTATAAATGCACAACTCTACATTAAAGCCTTTACGTTGTGGGGCCGTACGTACAAACTGCCTTGCACTCTGGAAGGCGTGTGTAAGTTGTGAGCGATTAGCGAAACTCAATGTCAAGCGTCAGCTGATACACACAAGGAGTCTATATACAACGTTAGTCGGAACGGGGTACTAAGCCGAAAGGAGGGTAAAGTATACATGATAGTGAATAACTTTGGTCTAACAACTTTTTCTTAAAAATTGATTATTTTAGATTAACAGCTTTTTTAAGATTTCAAAAGAAATAACGCTGTGGTACCGCTGGCGGTCACAAAAAAAAATAAAAGTTAATATTATTGGATTCTTTAGTCCAATTATGGTGAGAAAACTCGACTCTTTACAATGTCCGTACATTGACATTAGAGGTAAACCTATTTGCTGAGAACCTACATCAAAACCGTAGCCTACTAGAAAAATTATACTTTACCCTCCTTTCGGCTTAGTAGGTACCCCCGTTCCAACTAACTTTGTATATATCAATAAGGTGGACCGACGATCTGGTAAAGGCTAAGTATATTTTATCATGATAAAGCAAATATTGGTTTTTATAAATACAAAATCAACGTCAACGAAGTCGCGGGCAAAGTCCTAGTTATATAGCGATATTGTAATACCAAAGAATCAGAAACTAAAAGCATGCAAGTTTGTATCATAATCATCATCATCTCAGCCAAAAGACGTCCACTGCTGGACAAAGGACAAGTTTGTATGCTGTTTCAATAATAATAAAAAAATATTATTATTCTGTAACTTGGACCACACGCTTGCTCCTACCAGCGAAACGTATAGTGATAACAGCAAATGAATTGTTCTTGGTATTGCCATGTTTTTGGACATCTCGAGCTGTTTGTAATTAATAGTTATCGTTACATTTAATAGCTTCACTCGCTTGAAGGAAGATTTTTTTGTTGGAGTCACTTAACTGTTTGTATAAGCAGAATGGAGGCCGAAATACAAATTGGGTCATCCAACTAACCACTTCAGATGGACAGTCTTCAGTCCATCACAAGCTCATTTTATGTCGATGAGCCAGCGAAGTAAATAAGTAAGGTTAATAAATAAATATCGCTTTTGTAGTGAGTTTGTAAAAAGAAACTATTTTCGACCAATCTTTAATTTTTTAAATATTTTGTAATCCCATGGATTTTGAAGTTAATTCGATCTAGTTGCTAGTCTTTGTCTTAGAGCATTAAACCAAAGTCTTTGCGAAGATCCTTATAATCCTTAGAGCATTAATGAATTGGATTTTATATTAAGTTATCATTATGTTTTAAGTATTATACAAAAATAGTGTTACCGTAAATTAATGTTATACTAAATGGTCTTATACTAGATAAATGTTATGAGTTTTAATTATTAGTAAATAGTAAATAGTAAATTTATTTTAAAAAACACTTGTTATAATACATGTTATGATACATCATACTTATTTTAGGAAATGAACATTAATTCGTGCAGCTAGTACTTAAACTGGGAAAACCCGTGCTATAAGTACTAGCTCCTTCCTGCGACACTATTAAACTAAGTAGATATAATTATAACAGAATACATCAATACAATCTAAAGAATTAAAATTTAAAAAAAATTATCAAGAAGTACACTTCACAACATCCATACCATATACCATCTGAGTCTATTAATTATCAAATAGTGTAAAATGTATATGTATGTAATTATGTTTGTTTATTTTGTATAATATTATGAATGTAAGTGTATTATTTGTCTATCCAACTATCATATTAACGGGTGTAATAGATTTTCAGTCTCATCGTAGCTAAGAGTACAAATCCATTTCATTACGCTCTTTTTGCATTCATACTTCGTCATTGGAGATAATGTCAACAAGTTGTTTGCTTTATTGTAAAGAAATCTGCCAAGAAAATAATAAAACCTTTGGCTAAAGCTTGTCCTATAGGTATTCTGATGAGGTAATATTTTTCTTCTCCTTGAATGTTGTTCTAATATATTTGTAAGAATAGAGTAGCTCTCCGAGTGTTGCTTTAGGATGATCGCAGTGACAAATAACTGCCTTACAGTAGGAACCTCACAGAGCTTGTACAGATCCGAAGTAGGGAAGCGAAAAGGTTTAAAGCGACTTACTTTTAGGACGGCTCTCTGTGCACGCTCCAGCTTCAGCAATAAAGTCTTAGAGGCACCACCCCATGCTATGATGCAATAGCCTAAGAGAGATTGACAAAGGGCGTAGTACACCATGTTAAGAACTTTCACGTCAGCTATATGTCGAAGATTTTTGAACACATAAATGAGCTTCCGAGTTCTTGATATAAGTGTTTCGATGTGAGAAGAAAAGGTCATCTTTTCATCTAGAACAACTCCAAGGTATTTGAATGTGTCACATCGGGTAAGCTTCGGGCACTCACAACCAATCAGGGGAAGAGGGCTGGTGACCGAATCATGGTTATGTGCCGTGATTGTGCGATCAGCGATCGATGAGGGAAGTTTACGCAAGTAGAACGTCATATATTTTGTTTTCCCTACGTTTAAAGTAAGCGTATTTATACTTAGCCAAGCCGTAACTCTATCAAAAGCGTTCTGTCCTTGTTGAAAGGCATCATCCCACGTATCTGACGTTGCAAGCAACACAGTATCATCAGCAAAAGCGAGCAGTTTTACATTTCCCAAGTTAAGGTTGCACATTTCATTAATATAGACCAGGAATAATGTTGGTCCTAAAACACTTCCCTGTGGAACCCCATACTCGACCAACAGCTCATCGCTCATCTCATCCCCTATCTTCACACACTGTTTTCGTCCGGTTAGATAGCTTTGATACAGTTTCAATTGTTCGCCTCTTACCCCAAGAGCTTCCAATTTAGTTATAAGTTTAGGTATTGATACTGTATCAAAAGCCTTTGCTAAATCTAAGAAGATGGCTATAGGCTTCTTCCTCTTATCTAGAGCATCTACTATGTGCTCAGTTAAATAATGCACCGCATCGCCTGTGGATTTTGCATTTCTGAACCCGTATTGCGATTCGTGGAGCAACTTATTATGTTCTAAGTAATGTTTTAGCCTATTATTCATAATTTTTTCTAGTATTTTGGACAGTGAAGTCAGTACAGAAATTGGTCGGTAGTTGCTGGCTTGATGTCTCTCCCCAGCCTTGTGGATAGGATGAACAATGGCTTTTTTAAACATGCTAGGGAAGACACCCACAGTCATACACAAATTAAAGATGTGCGTTAACGGCGGTACAATGAACCGTGCGTAGCCCCTAAGGAACTTCGCAGAAATGCCATCTATACCAACAGCACTGTCAATGCGCAATGACATAATAATCTCGTTAACCTCAGTCTCATCAGTTTCTAATAGCACAAGGGAGTTACAGTTGTGGTTATTATTAGAGTTGAATACGGGTTCAGTGCGCTTGTTAACATTATGCTGGAATTTGTCAGCTAAAGATTTTCCTACATCAACAAAGTACTTATTCTCACTATTTATCGCCTCCTGAGAATTACCATTTAAAAGATCAG